>JAQQSZ010007787.1:0-13215 GCA_028646595.1 Phalanger gymnotis | reverse complement strand
CGGGTGACTGGTGGGATGAAGGTCAAGGCTGACAGAGACGAATCTTCTCCCTATGCTGCTATGTTGGCCGCTCAGGATGTCGCCCAGAGATGTAAAGAACTAGGCATCACTGCCCTTCACATCAAACTTCGGGCCACAGGGGGAAATAGGACTAAGACCCCTGGCCCTGGTGCACAGTCAGCCCTGAGAGCTCTGGCACGTTCTGGAATGAAGATTGGGCGTATTGAGGATGTCACTCCAATCCCCTCTGACAGCACTCGCAGAAAGGGTGGTCGCCGTGGTCGCCGTCTGTGAATGTCGCCGGCTGGATTATTTTTGTCAATAAAAGTGTCACAATGGTCAAAAAAAAAAGTCATTAGTCAGAATGGGTTCAAAAGGGAAAAAATACATATGTATCTAGAACAGTACAAAAGTCTTTTAAATTTAGAAAGAAATAAAACTCTAAGGGGATAAGGAGAAGGGAAAATATAAAGGAGGGATCTTTAGTGGGGAGGGTGAAGGAACAGGTTAAAAGGGGGATATAGAAGGGTGTTTAGATCAAAGGGAATGGGAGGATAAGGGAGGAATCCTTGGGGGGGGGCGAGAGAATAGGTCAAAGGGGATGTACAAAAGGATGTTTTGATTTATAGGAAGGAGACCATAAGGGACTGTTGTAGGGGGGTGGGTCAAATAATAGGAGGGCAAGGTAGCAGTAAGTAGAGGAATTATGAGAGATAGGAAAAAAGATAGGCATAAACATAAAAAACAAAGATTAAGAGTAGAATCTCTTAGGGAAAGCATATGTTTATATATGTATGTATATATATATATACAGGTATATGTCTATCAATATCTATATATAAATATATCCACACTTACTTATAGCCTGGGGGAGGGCAGGGGGGAGGGGTAGAAAGAACAAAGCAAAAAGTGTAGAGCAGAGAACAAAAGAAAACCTACGAGGAAGCAAAGAAAAGATGGCCAGCTGCTGCCAGCGGCTGTGGCATCGAAATGGCCAGAGACGGCCAATGCCACGGAGAGTGAAAAGAAAACACCGGCCAAGATGCAGAGTAAAGAACAGCTCCGTTTATTTAACTGAGGAACAGGGCTTATCTATCTTTTAGGCAAGCAGAATCCGCATGTGAGGCATTTGCATAATGCCTGACTTCCTCGTGCTTTTGTTCCCCTCTTGCCATAAACAATATTATGTTAATAGCCCACAGGTGATACTTAGCACATGTGTGCCCGTGGGGGTTTTGGAGAGAGCACGTGTGTACCGAGGAGACCCACTTTGAATTATCAGCCCAAGGGCAAGAACAGGCCTCTGGCTTGTATCTTATCCCATTAGAATGGACTTTCTCAGAGCTGGCCCTCTACAGACAGCTTTCAATATAACACGCAGTATTCAATATACAGGCTTTCTTGAAGTGGGAAGTTATTGCTATATATTATGAATCCTCTCCTATGTTTTGCTGTACACATGACAAGTTTTTTTTCTTACTTTATATTTAAGTTTAAAATAAGTTTCTTTTTCTTTTTATATATTTAAATTTTAGTATTTATCTAAAATAAAAAAAAACTTTTTTAAAAAACTTTTTTTTAAAAAAGACCATTAGTAAGTTAAAAAAAAAGGAAAAATGTTGACATTTCACTCCATACTCAGCAAATTGAAAAAGATTAGAAGAGATGGAAATAGTCACTATTAGGACCATGAGAAAAGCACAATAATACAATGTTAAGAGGGTTGTGAGTTTGCCCAATTGTTCTAAAACAAAATGAAGAATTAGGTGAGAAAAATCACTGTCCTTTAACCCACGGATAAAACTATTAGTCAATCAACAAACACTTATTAAGCACCAGCTATATTACAAGCACTATTTTAAGGACAGGGTATGCAAAGTCATTTACACTAGATAGTTTGACTTCCTCTACTCTCACTTTCTACTTAACCCTGTGCAATCTGTCTTCTGACTTCATCACTCAACATAAGGAAGACAGTCACTACCCTCAGGGAGCTTATATTTTATAGGAGAAGTCAGAAGGAAAACAGTTAAGAGAGAAAAAAAATCTTCTCAGCAAATTTCTCTAATAGAGATCTGTATCCAAGGTGCAAATTTATAACAAGAGTCACGCCCCAATAGATAGATGGTTAAAAGATATCAATAAGCAGTTTTCAAAAGAAGAAAAACAAACCACCAACTATCATGTGAAAAAAAATGTCCCAAATAACCAGTAATAAGAGAAATCTCAGTGAATTGATCAAACCACTCTGGAAAACAATTTGAAACTGAATCCAAAAAGTCAGTTATACCATTTTGACTCCAATTTGACCCAGCAATACCACTATTAGGCATATACCCCCAAAGGAAATCAGAGAAAGAGAGAAAAGAACCATATGTAAAAAACTATAACAGCACTTTTTATCAAGCCAACAACTGGTTAAAAAAAAAAAGAAAGTTGTCCATCTCCACCTCAGTGCACACAGAGATGGTCACACTCTCTATTCCATGTTTGTGAACTCTGAAATTCCTTTAGCAGGTTGTAATCTTTTACTATTCCATCATCCTCTATGCCTTATAACCCCTAATCCTGTTTTCTTCTTTACCATGACTTCCATTTCCTCTGCTCCTCAGTCCTTTCCCAGCCATTATCCCTGCACTGGCTGAACATTCCTCCTTCTCCTATATTGGCCTTCTTGGCGAGCCAGTACAACTCTACTCTTGTGTCTCAACCTATCACTGATCTTTGTCAAAGCCAACCCTTCTACATTCATGCTTGATCCTATCACCTCCCATCTTTTCCAGCAGATTACCACCACCATTATCACTCCAAACTCAATCCTCACCCTGTAATCTTCAATCTCTTTCTATCTACTGGCCTCCAAATACATATCTTCGTCCTCCTCACAAATCCTTGATTTCATGCAATCATCACTACTAGCAGTCATTATATATCTTTTTATCCTTTCTTGGCCAAGTTCCTTATGAAAGTCATTTACGCTAGATAGTGTGACTTCCTCTACTCTCACTTTCTACTTAACCCTGTGCAATCTGTCTTCTGACTTCATCACTCAACTGAAGATGTCCTCCCCAGTTACAGTGTCAAAGGAGAGAAGGGAGCATATATGAGAGATGCTATAAAAGTTGAAATAACAAGACTTGGCAATTGATTGCATATGGTGTGCATGAAAGAGTAAGGAGTTGAGGATGAGGATAAGACCTAACCTTTAATCCAGGGTAACTGGAACAATGGTGGTACCCTTGACAATAATAGGGAAGTTAGCAAGAGGGGAGAGTGTAGGAAGAAAGATAATGATTTCAGTTTTGGACATGTCGAGTTTAAGATAATCTAACAGGTAGTTGGCCATGTGAGATAAGAGGTCAGCAGAGAGGTTAGGGCTGGATAAATGGATTTGAGGATCATCAACATAGAAATGAGAATTAAATCCAACTAAGGGAAGAGATTAAGCATTCATATATAGCCTACTATGTACCAGGCACTATGCTAGGTGCTTTACAAATATCTCATTTGATCATCACAACCATCCTGTATTTCAGGGTAAAGGCCCTTATTATCTCTATTTTACAGTTGAGGAAACTGAAGCAAATAGAGGTTAAGTGACTAACTCAGAATCACACGATCTAGTTAGCAAGTGTCTGAGGCTGCATTTGAATTCAGGTCTGCCTGACTCCAGCACTAGTGCTTGCCTTGCTGCCTGACAAGATCACCAAGTAAAGTAGAACAGCAGAAGAATAGAGAAGGACTCATGACAGAAGAAGATTCAGGGCCCCGTGGAAAATCTACAGTTAGCAGGCACGACCTAGAGTAGACAAAGATCCAGCAAAGGAGACTGAGAAGGCTCGGTCCGATAGATAGAAGTATAACTAGGAGATAGCGGTGTCACGAAAACCTGGAGACAAGAAGAGTGTGACTAACAGTGTCAAAATCTAAAGAGAAGTCAAGAAAGATGAGGATTGAGTCAGGAGCCATTAGATTTGGTAATTAAAAGTTTATTAGTAACTTTGCAGAGAGCAGTTTTGGTTGAATGATGAGGTAAGAAGCCAGACTTGTAGAGAGTTAAGAAGAGAGGGAAGGAAGAAAATGCACCTGTGATGGCCTTCTTAAGGAGTTTAGCCACAAAAGGGAGGAGATACATGAGAAAATAGTTAACAAGGATGGCTGGGTCAAGTGAAAGTTCATGTGAATGAATATATGACACATTTGTCAAATGTAAACATGGCAAATTGCTCATATTGCCTAATAGAACTGGAGTCCAAAAAATCTGGACAGGCTTTAAAAAAAAAGCCAAATCTGATAAATGAAAAATAGTTCACATTTCTATAACATTCTAAGGTTTGAAAATCACTTTCTATATGTGATCTCACTTGATCCTCATAACAACACTGCAAGGTAAATGCTATTATAATCCCCATTTTACAGAAGAGGACACAAAGACTCAGAAGTTGAATGGGGATGAGTATAAAGTCCTACACTTAGGTTTCCAAAAAATTCATTGTACAAAATCAGATTGGTGAGACATAACTAAATGGCAGGTCATGTGGGGGGAAAAAAAGGCTTTGAGATTTGGGTGGGTCCAAAGCTTAATATGAATTAACACTATTGCCTAGCAGAGCCAAAAAAGCTAATGCTATCTTGGGCCTTCATAATAGAAGCACAGTGTTCAGAACAAAGGAGATGAGAGTCCCACTGTCCTCAGGCTTGGTCAGGCCACATCTGGAGCATTGTGTTCAATCCTGGACTGTTTTTCAAAGGACATTGATAAGTTGGAGTGCATCCAGTGACATTCTACCCATGTCACCAGGGTAGAAATGGAAAAAGGGATTTCTAGTCTGATGGAAGAACCTAAGAGCTGTCTTAAAATATTTTTGAGTTCTCATACATAGCTCTGCCTCAGGGGTTTAACCAAGAGGCATTATGTGAAAGTTGGAAGTAATAAGTGTGCCCTCTCTTAAGGAAGAGAACAAGGATTTATTAAGTGCCTACTATGTGCCAAGCATTGTGCTAAGTGCTTTACAAATATTATCTCATTCGATCCTCATAATCCTGGGAAGTAAGTGTTATATTATCCCCATTTTATAGTTGAGGAAACTGAGGCTGATAGAGCTTAAGTGACTTACCAAGGGTCACACAGCTAGTGAGCATCTGGCACTGTATCCAAAGTTTTGCTACAACAACTTACCCCAAAATGAGTTTGGAGGGAAGCTTTAAACTGAGCTACCCCAGACATTTCAGTCTTATGCAAGAACAGAAAATAAAACAATGGGTTTTTTTAACCTAATTTTTGTACCCAGAAAATGCAAACAGCAACTGGGGCAAGGGATTGCAAAATGAAATATGCCAGCTCTCCTCTTGGGAGAAGGATAGTCAAGCCATAGAAGAAGGAAAATATTATATTCTCTAGGTTTAGAAAAATAATGCTGAGACCATGATATGGAACCATTGGAGCATCTCGGGTTTTTCATATGCAGGTGAATTCAAAGAATGCATAAGACTTCCACCTTGTTCTTCATGAAAAATTACTTTTCACATGATCTGGGTTGGGGTGGGGTGGAGGAGAAAGTTATAGGGGGAGCTTTGGCATAGAATGGAAATTGGAGAGCTGATCCCAGTCTTCATCACCAAAAGATTGTATATTTAATGGTGGATTTTCAGATACCATAAAAGACAAATTGGAGCCATATTTGGAGAAGATACCTTTCCAGTGTTTTTCAAACACCACAGCCTAGATGATGAACTCCTCACCCTGCCTACAAGGTTGATCCTATTCCTGAGACTGCTTCTCTTCCCCCTTTAACTCTCCATCCCAAATACTTTGGACTCATTTCCAACACTTAGTCCCCAACCCCAATGCTAAGGGCATTTTATTCTTTTTTTTAAACAGTTTATTATTTTATTTTATGTTACCAAAACACAAATACAAAATAAAGAAAAGAAACAAAAACATATCATAAACCTAAAGATTGAAACTTAAATATAAAGTAAGAAAGAAAAAAAGCATGTCATGTGCATAGCAGAATATAGGAGAGGATTCAAAATATGTAACAATAAATTTTCATTTCAAGAAAGCCTGTATGATAAATAATACACCTTGTGTTGAGAATTGTCCATCTTTTCTTTGCTTCCTTGTGTTTTCTTTTGTTCTCTGCTGCACCCTTTTTAACTTTGTTCTTCTTTCCCGTTCCCTAACCCCCAGAAGGCTACAATATAATTTAGATATGTTTCATGATATCTACATTTACATACAGATATATATATACATACACTTATACATATATACATACATATATAGACATATACTTTCCCAAACATACTCTACTCCTGATCTTTGTTTTTTATGTTTGCACATATCTTTTGTTTCCTATCCCTCCTGTTTCCTCTACTTTACTTCTACCCACTACATTGCCTTCCTATTACTTGCCTACCCCTCTCCTCCACCAACCACCCTGCCCTCCTATTACTTGCCTTCTCCCCTCTAAGGATCCCTCCCCTATCCTACCATTACCATTAATCTAAATACCTTTTACCTATTCCCTCATTCTCCCCTCTAAAAATCCCTGCCTTATCCTAATCCCTCCCTTGTCTTCTCCCCCCTCACTATACCCCTACCATTTTATTTCTTCTAAATTTAGAAGACTTTTATACTCTTCTAAAATATATATGTATATATATGAATTGTTTCCTCTTAAACCCATTCCTGATGAAAGTAGGTTACCAGAACTACCAGCCCTCCTCCCTCATCTAAATCCTCTGTATCCTTTCTTCCTCTTGCACCTCTTTTGTATAAAATAGTTACTCTTTTTTAGCTGTTTCTAAATGGTTCTACTTTTTAAATTTATATCATAGTCAGGTTTATCCCCCTCTTTCTTATAAGCTCGACAATTATTAATAAGAATCTCAGACATACATTTTACATTTTATAAAAGGTAAACAGTCTGTCCTTATGAATTCTTTACAGTCAGTCTTTGGTATGTACCTTATGTTTCTCTTGGTTCTTGTATGTGGAATCTTCTATTAAGTTGAGAATATTTTTAAACAAAGTCTTGAAAGTCTGAGGGTTTGTCAAATGTCCATT
This sequence comes from Phalanger gymnotis, assembly GCA_028646595.1. Lineage (NCBI taxonomy): Eukaryota > Metazoa > Chordata > Mammalia > Diprotodontia > Phalangeridae > Phalanger > Phalanger gymnotis. Next base: position 6,143 of record JAQQSZ010007787.1, on the reverse strand, counting down.
TTTTTTCATTCAAGATAATACTTAAATTTGAAGGGTATAATATTTTCGGTTGGAACCCCAAGTCTTTTGCTCTTTGATATACTATGTTCCAAGATCTGCGGTCCTTTAACACCTTTGCTGCTAGGTCTTGTATAATTCAAATTGTGGTGCCATCATATTTAAATTGTTTTAATCTTGATGCTTTTACTATTTTATCCTTGAGCTGGGGGCTCTGGAATTTGACTATGCTATTCCTATGAGTTTTCCTCATAGGATCTCTTAAGTGGTGTGCGATGGATTTTTTTATTTCTACTTCCCTGCCTTGTTCTAATGCTTCAGGACAGTTTTCTTTAATTATTTCTTGCATTATTACATCAAGATTCTTTTTTTGATCATAATTTTCAGATACTCTGGTTATTTTTACATTTTTTCTTCTTTATTCTCCAAATCTGCTGTTTTTCTTATATGACGTTTAACTTTCTCTTCTATTTTTCCATTATTCATGTTTTGTTTAATTATTTCTTGATCTTTTATAATTTCAGTGGCTTCACTTTGCCCAGTTCTAATTTTCAAGGTGTCATTTTCCTCCTTGAGGTTCTGGATCTCCTCTTCTAATTGGTTGACTTTCCTTTCATAACCTTCTTGTTTTTCTTGGATTGTTTTTATTTTAGTTTTTTTTTTAGTTTTTCCTCCATCTCTGTCGTTTGATTTTTAAAGTCTTTTTTAAGATCCTCTATAAATTGGGGGGGGGCAGGCAAGTGACCATTTAACGTTGCTCTTTGGGAGTTTCTGAACTTCAATATCTTCCTCTGAAGATGAACCCCAGTCATCTCTATTCCCACAATAGGTTTCTGTGTTGGATTCTTTCTCCTTTGCCTATGCATTTTTTCATTTTGTGGTAATAACATGATTTTTGTAATCACCTCTGTGGGAAATGGTGCCTCTTGCCCCAGATCCTCAGTTCTCCCTTCTAGCCTGGAACCAAAGCCAAATTTCCAACCTCCTATAAGTGCCCAAAGCCAGGGGCTTTCTGCCTCACTGCTTCTGCACTCACCCGTGAGTGCTGGTTCCTTCTTACCCCTGAGCAGCACAGCTGGGTCTGGCGTTCCTTGTCAGCAGAGGTTCCTGCAATCTTCCTGGGCTCAAATGCATGACTCCCCTCACTATTCTGGGGTGAAAAGTTCCAGTTGGCTGGGGTGGAGGCAGCCTCTCAGACCAACTAGCCCCAGGACTTGCTGCTAGTTGTTTAAGCAGCTTGCCACTAGTTGTTAATACGGAACCAAGCATGGAGGTGTTTACTCCTTGCAGGGACCAAACCCAATACTGGGATTTTTCTTCAGATCTTCTCAAACTGTCCCAGGAAGATCTAGTCACACCCCTGTTCTTCTTTGTCTCCATCCATACTTTGTTCGCCCTACGGTGCTATTTTAACTCTTTTGTGGGGGAAAATCTTGAGAGCTTGGAATTTTCTGACCTATTCCTCCATCTTCCCAGAATCCTCCACTAAAGGCATTTTAAAATGCATTTATTTGAGTCTTGCAAAAAATGTCTATACCCATACTGCGAAAGTACGTCATTATAGGGAAGTTCTTTCTATCTTCCCCAATTTGAAAAAACCAGTTGGAAAGATGAGACTTCCATATCCACTCTGGATATTTGGATCTGCTTTATTGTGGCCTCTAGAAACCATAAAGATGCTAGTCTTGACCAGACCCATAAATTCACCATGGTGTGAAATAGGATTAGCCTCATAATCTCCTGGCTCTTTGGGCTTATGCCAGACTAAAGAAAATCTAGAACTAAACTAGACCTGACCTGACACAGTCCTGAATGAACCTTTGGGAACAGATGTTCTGGAGTATTCCCCCCTGCTTTGAGCATCCCATTAGGGGCTTGCCCCTGGCTCTAACTAAGGCTGTTAGGAAGATGTCTATTATGAAGAGCAGTATATAGAATCAAAGGCTACATGACACTTGCCCCAAATTAGTTAGGTCACAGGGCGACTAATTTTCTAGAAAAAAAAAGTTAGCTCTAAGGGACCTTGAGGGTAATCTGATCTAGCTTCCTCAGTTTACAGATGAGGAAATTGAGGCCTAAAGAGGTTAAAAGATTTGCACAAGGTAACACAAGTAGTAAGTGGCACTCCAAAGAACACTCTTTGTGGTCCCAAGGCACCTAGTCCAGATTACTCCCATACCAGAGAGAGAATTACATACAGATCAGCCCAGGTCTGGAATCAATCTGGAGGCTCCAGGTGAGAAGAACTCTCATTTTTATTGCTCTTGATAGCTTATGCCATGCTCTCTTTACTTGCCTATGAGAGATAGGGTAGAAGTATTATCATCCTGATTACACAGAAGAGGAAACCGGTGTAATTAGCCTCGGTTCTACAACTAGTAATTGTCCTTGCCAGGACTCAGAATAAGATGTTCTGACTCCAGGACCAGGGCTCTTGCTTCTATATTAAGTTATCTGTCTTGACTGGCACCTTCAATCTCCCCTTCATTTCATTACATTCCTCCCAAAAGTATCTAATGACACAAAAATGAAAGGACATGAAAGATAAGACAAGGAAGAAAGATAATAATTTCAGTTTTGTTGCTCAGCCATTTTCCAGCCATGTCCAGCTCTCTATGATGCTATTTGGGGTTTTCTTGATAAAGATACTGGAGTGGTTTGCTATTTCCTTCTCCAGCTCATGTTACAGATGAGAAAACTGAGGCAAACAGGATTAAGTGACTTGCCCAGGGTCACACAGCTAGTAAGTGTCTGAGGGCAGATTTGAACTTGGGAAAATGAGTCTTCCTGACTCCAGGCCTGGAACTCTGTTTACTGTGCCACCTCCCTGCCCCTTTATTTTTGTAGTCACAGTCTTATTTTCCACAGCTTGATTTCTTGCTGACTTTGAGTTTGGGGGTCAGCACAACTTTACTCATGGGCTGAATAATTTTATGACTGACTGGTGCTATTCTACCCTTAGTTTTTGTGTCCAGTACATGGACCTCCAAATATTTAGTACTAGAGTCCTGTGCCTGTGCCTTCCTTACATACCCTGGAAACTCAATATAGCGTCACAGAATGCTTGTCAAAGCTCCCAAAAGAGGTCCTAGGGCTTACAGGCAATGACATTTGGCAAATATAGGAGGGTGTCAGCCAAGGGTCTGTGTGTTTCAGGTGACTCAGACCAGCTCTTGAGAACCAATTGTTAAATTTTCAATGTGAACATTTATACCTTGGAAGTCTGCAAATACCACAAATCGGGATTTGAGTTACTGTTTTGTTGATTGTCTCTAGACTTTTAAGAAAGTCAGGTTAAATGTAAAAGCATGTCCTACTTGTATTCCTCACCTCCCACCCTGAGCCAATTGTTAAGCATTTATCCCTACATCCTTCATTTTAATCTGCTGCAGTCTTAGTACAAAAAGTTTCTCAACTGGGAAGTAAAAAATAAGAGATGATGATTTTTACTTTAATATATAACTGCACAGATACCTTCAATTCCTGTTTGTTTGCTGTGACCCTATGTCCCCATTTCTTTTCTCTTGAGTATGTATTCACTTAGCATTTCTCAACCTTTTCAGTCCTTGAGACATTTACAAACTTTCCAGAACAACTGGGTGACACCATGAGAGTCCAGTATGCAACCCCTGACAGCATCTGTAATAACTCCAACATTTTCTAAAGACATATAAAATGGCAGCATAATGGAGTGGAAGACCTGGATTCAAATCTCAACTCTTACACTTACTGTGACCATATCATTATCCTTTAACCTCTTGCCCTTCAGTGTCCTCACCTGTAAAATGAAGAGATTGGACTAGACAACCTCTAAGATCCCTGAGATGCAATATCTGATTTCCCCCCTGGCATCTTCCCTCGTCTTTATTAGCCTCCACTTTCTGTCAAAAAGTGGTAAATAAGAATGAGGAAACTTAGGACATCGTGACACACACTAAGGGCTTCTTAAAGATGCACCAAAAAATTGCGATGGACAGTCCTGGTTCCCATCTCCTCAGTGTTCCTCAGCTTAAAATGTATTAGGTTGAATCAGGGTTGGGGAATCTGCAGTCTCGAGGACACATGTGGCCCTCTAGGTCTTCAAGTGTGGCCCTTTGACTGAATCCAAACTTTACAGAACAGATCCCCTTAATAAAAGGATGCATTCTGTAAAATTTGAATTCAATCAAAAGCCTGCACCCAAAAGGCTACATGTGGCCTCGAGGCTGCAGGTTCCCCACCCCTGGACTGTATAATTCAATAGAATTACTGGTGGGGTCTCCATTTCAGGCTGCATCGAGGATCAAAACAGAAAGCCTGAGACTTGGTCAGTTGTAAATAACCCAACACCTTTCACTCTTCTTAAAAGTTAGGGAATGTCTTCTTTATGATTGACTCTTTCTAATATCCTTGATATCTGATGCTTGTTAGACAAAGCCCAAGGAGTCACAGTCTAAACTAGATCCCAGAAAATGCAGGAGGTGGTGGGGGAACCTTGTGTCATTGAACCAGGGATGTAGATGTATGCCAGATCAAACCTGACCCTAAGCAAAGTGGGATGTATTCCAGGTTTTGCTTTGTCAAGTTCCAGCTCCCCTTTCAGCACCCTCTCTTCCCTCGCCCAGGTACACAATGGTCACTGCATCCTTTCAACCTTTCCCCACCATTCTTTCCTTCCCTTCACAATCCCTTGGGCCCTAGACATTGCTTATCCTTCCACTCCCTCAATAAATCTGTTAGTAAGGTGCCTGTTGCATTCCCTCTTCAATTAAATAACTAGAAAGGCATTTGATAAAATGAGTCCCCATAAAATTTGAATGTCACTTTTTAACAAAAGACTTCTGGAAACTCAAACCTATTATGCAAATGATTAAATTCCTCAAGTCTCATTGCAAACGTTGCACAGGTTGGGGGAGGTACCTCTTCTGGGAAGGCTAATGGAGAGGAGGTTTTCTAACACTTTTCAAATCACAAATAGATGACTATGCCTTCCATTTATGTTTAAGACCTGACCTACTCTGGGGCATCTCTTTTCCCATAGCACTTAGTTCTTCTCCATTTCCTGTAATTTGCATTCATTCTCAGGATTTAGTGTCCAACCCTAATGCTAAAGATAATTTTTTTAATGTTTCTAAATTCATACTAAGAATAAACTGATTCATAGATTCTAAAAATAGCTCATACTTGGGAAGTTCTTCTTTTTATCCAGTTTCAATCTTTCTGTAGCTATTTCAGTTTTCTTCCTTATGTCTGAGGGTTTGGAGGGTAGGAAACTAGTTTTTATACTTAGTCTAACAACCTAACCTCAAAATTCCAGGAACAGGAAAAGAAGCCAACTGTGGACCAATGTAATGATTACATTTAAGGAATAAATTGTTACATCAGCCTAAAAATGATGCAAACTCCCTGAAATAAATTCAGGAGCCATTATGGCTTAGGTGGGTCTATTCTCCAGCCAAAGCTCTGTTCAGGAATGTCAGGCAATGAATAGGAGCCCTTCAGATTCTTGATTTCTCCCCTCAATAAAAGAACTAATCACAGTATTTAGAGCTGAAAGAAACCATCTACTCTCATCACCTCATCATACTGATGAAGAAACTGAGGCTTAGTGAAGTTAAATGACTTGCCCATGGCCACACATGGTTCAGTCATGTCTGACTCTTCATGAACCCAGCTGGGGTTTTCTTGACAAAGCTACTGGAGTGGTTTTGCCATTTCCTTCTCCAGCTCATCTTACAGATGAGAAAACTGAGACAAACAGGGTTAAGAGACTTGCCAAGATCACCCAGCTAGTAAGTATCTAAGGCCAGATTTGAACTCAGGAAGATGAGTCTCCCTAATTCCAGCTTCTTCCTGACTCCAGTGTGGCACTTAGCTGCCCTTGCAGAGCTGAGTTCCAAACTCTAAACTTCTGACTTTACATTAAGTGCTTTTCCTCTACAGATGGGTCCCCTGTGCTGAACAAATAACAGTTTAGGTCTATCAGATTGGTTTCTGAATCTCTTACTTCTACAGGGAGAGGTTTGGTAGGTACTATCTCTCCTTACCTTTGTGGTAGATCAAGTTTATAGGGCCCCAGGATGAAATGATAATCAATCAACAAATATGTATTAAATGTCTGCTACTAGAACTATACTAGGCATTCAGGCTTTAAAGAACCCCCCCCC
>JAQQSZ010007786.1:0-13216 GCA_028646595.1 Phalanger gymnotis | reverse complement strand
GTTCCCGAATTGGCCCCTTTTAAGTCCTTAATCTACGCCCACACAGGTTTCACACCTGATAGGGCTTTGGGCCTGGGGCTTAGCATTTAACAGGTGAAAGTACTTTCACCATAAACAAAAGCCAAACTCCTCAAGGGCACCCGTTAAACTAAGCCCATTTTGCCTTACTGGCACACTTACCAACACACTTATGCATATATAGGTACTATCTCTCTCTCTCTCTCTCTCTCTCTTTTTCTCTCTCTCTCTCTCTCTCTCTGTCTCTCTCTCTATCTATCTATACACACACACAACATATATATGTGTGTGTGAGCGTGTACACATATACATGTGTATATGTATATATAAATATATATTTATAGCAATTATGTTATATGGTATAATATATCATGATATATATTATACACAAACACATGCATGTATCTGTATATATATGCATATAAAATATGCATACACATATGCATTATTACACATATATCCACACATATCCATATACACAGATATACAAACATAACATGTGTGTATAACATACACACATTACACATACATACACATCCATGCAGCTAGATGGCTGGATAGAGCCTGGAGTCAGGAATATTTGAGTCCAAGTCCAGCCTCAGACACTTAACTAGCTCTATGACCCTGGGCAAGTCACTCAACCTCTGTTTTCCTTAAACCACTGGAGAAGGAAATGGCAAGCCATTCCAGTATCTTTGCCAAGAAAACCCCACAGATAGCATTGGTATGCTATGATACAAGGAGTTACAAAGTATTGGATAAAACTGAACAACCGAGCAGTAACATACATATATACATATACATATAAGCAATAACTGTGTATATGTATGTGCATATCTATGTATATTACTATTATCATTATTATGAGGATGGAGAAGGCACTCAGTCATAGGTTCTAGAGCAGGAATTATAGAGATCATCCATCTGATCCCCTTATTTTATAGATGAGAACATCGAAGCCCAGAGAAGAGAAATGATATGTAACTGGAAAAGTGACTCGGAGGTTGGAAGCCAGATGCTGTGACCACAACATCCAGTCTTATTTTCTCTTTGTAACACTGGCAAGCATATGGGTCAGAGTATCTTTCTTTCAAAAAGAAAACTCAGAACCAACAAATAAATAACCTCGAAGATTCCAGCTCAAAAGTTTCCAAGAATGCTCAGAGCACCAGCATCACCAGGAAGAGATGAAAATGATTTCTCTAGGTTGGTTTTTCTACTGAGCTGCCCGATATGACCCCAGTTGGTGGCTTGTCTGGGTTGCTTCCTCCTCTAGATCCCTGCATCACTCACTCTGTTAAGTAGGTCCTGATAGGGTGTGGGGCATTGGCGTCAAAATCAAATAGAAACTGGGGGCCATTAAGTGGTACATAAAGGTCCCCGTGAGCCATGCATATTGACTTAGAAAACCATGTATTAAGATTATTTATGTTCTATTACATTTTTATTTATTTTGTTAAATATTTTCCAATTCCATTTTAGTCTGGTTTGGGCAGCATTCAGGAGCACTCCTTGGTTGACATCACTGGTGGAGTGTGGGTCATCACTTTCATAGGCCTCATTCGCCTGGCTTCCCTGACCAAAGCTGAACAATAGTTAATAATAATAATCCTTGTGTCATACTTTAAGCTTTGAACATATCCCATTTGATCCTCACAACTCTATTATGCAGAGGAGGAAACTGGGCAAGGGAGGTTGAGGGAGTTTTTGAGGATCATACAGATAGTAAGGGTATGAAGCAGGATTCTAACTCAGGTCCTTGTGAGTTTAAGTCTGATGCTTTACACACTGTGCTACCCAGCTGGCATAGGAAGTTCCTATGTTCTCACTAGCATCTCTTTTAAGCCCCTCTACCCCCTGACTTTATTGGACACATGAAGCCCCTGCAGGGGACTACTATACTGTTGAACTCCTACTTAGATGAACTCGTAATGCCTTTTCCCATCATCCCAGGAGTGAGCTTAACACAATTTATCCCAGGAGGACTATACCTCTGTCCATTACCTCCACCCCCCCCCACATATGCATCACCCTCAGATGATTTACAATTCAAAGACCATTTGAGTTATTACGGTTGGGATGAAAATATTTGAACTAGGGCTATAACAATAACTAACTCAAGAAATCAAATTTGATTATCTATGTAACCTATATAAATAATTTACTGTGACATCAGATCATCATAGGAGTTTGAAAGAAGGTCCTAAAGGAAGCAAAGAAGGGATAGTGCAGACTTCAGCCACAAGTTTCCCAGGCAGGCACTGCCATGAAGCTATAAGGTTAAGTTAAATATTATAAACAGTGCTCTTTGAAAACCTTGTGACACTACAGGAATGTTGGTTATTATTATTATTATTATTATCATTATTATTATTATCACAATAAGGAAAGCCTGGCAAAGTGGATAGAGAGTTGGTCCTAGAGCTAAGAAAACTAGAGTTCAAAGTCCCACTTCTGACACATCCTGGCTGTGTGATCTTGAGTAAATAATGTAACTTTTCAGGGTTCTACGCAATTATCTAAGATCATACATTTGAAGAGAAGTCATGGTGGTTTTGACCTACTCTGTTTTCTCAGCCTAGGCCAGTATGTTCCCTCCTTAGGCAACCTATGACCCTCTACTCCAAGAGGGCTCAGCATATTGATGCAGCTATCTGATTAGCCCTATAGCAGCTCAGAATTCTTAAACTCAAGCTATTCCCCAGTTTCAGCCTCCCCTGAGGCAGGAACGACAGGTGTGTGCCTCCCTTCCTACATGAACTGCATTGTTAGAGTCTCCTTACTGAGAACTCCTTACACTGATGAAATCACAGGTCCAGTTCTTTCCATGTCCCTAGGATGTCTATGTGGTGCCATATATAGAGTGCTAGGCCTAGAGTGAGGAAGACCTGAGTTCAAATTCAACCTGGGTTTAAATCCTGCCTTAAGACAGTTACTAGTTGTGTGACCCTGGACAAGTTGCTTAACCTCTATTTCCATCAATTTCCTTGTCTATGAAATGAAGATAATAATAGCACTTATTTCCAAAGGTTAGTGTGAGAATTAAATGAAATATGTGTAAAACTGTTAGCATATAGTGACTGGAGCAGAGTAGATGCTATATAAATGCTAGCTATTATTATTATTATGAGATATTATTGTGTAGATTATATATCACCATCTATTGAAAAGGACGAAAAAGCAGAGAAATTCAGTGAAGTCCTTGAGAAGATCCTCCAGAGCAAGTCAATGTGTATGTTGGATTGGATATCAATGGGGTGAAAAATATTTTAGAAAATATGATTCAGGCTTGTGAAGTAAAAGTGTCAAGGCTTGAAGACCACTCACAGAAATCATGTTGTACACATGAATATTTTCTTCCGGAAGAGTGAGGTGATAGAAAATATCACAGTGGATAGAGGTTGAAGATGTTTGGTTTAGTAGAAAATGTAGCTGCTCCCTATCAGCTGCCTCTCACCTTCAGGTGGATGGAGCCACCATTTCCAAACTCCTCCCTTCAGTGGACCTAGTGACTTACTCAACCTTTTTACTCCACCCAGTGGAGTGTGTTTTTGTGTAGGGATAAATGTTTCATGACTGGCTTCTCCTCCTAATTTCCCATTCAACTCCCATCTGCCCTGCAAAAAGTATACACACATATTGTCAAGTTTAATTTGTATTACCAACATTTTCTCCATCAGTGAAACTATAAAGTGCTGATTTTGTAGTATCTGCCTATGCCAAAGTAGAAATGCTCATACAGACTTTTTTTAAAGAAGAATTTATTTTCAGTTTCAAATTCTCTCCTTCCCTCTAGCTCCTCCTCCATTCATTGAGAAAGCAAAAATTACCATATTCATTATACATCTGAAGTTATACAAAACATATTTCCACATACACCATATTACCAAAAAAGGCAGAAAAATAAAGTAAAAGAAAATTTACTTCAATTTATACTTTGAGTCTGTAAGTTTTCTCTCCAGAGATGGATAGTAATTTTCATCATGAATCCTTTGGAATTGTCGCAGATAATTGTATGGATCAAGTACTAATCTTACGCAGTTGATTGTCCTTGCAATATTCTTGTTACTCTGCAAGATGTCTCCTAGATCTGCTCACCTCACTTTGCATCCATTCATACAGGTCTTCTCAGGTTTTTCTGAAGTCATCTCCTTGGTCATTTCTTATAGCACGAAAATATTCCATCATAATCATATACCACAATTTGTTCAACCAATCCCTAATTCATGGTATACAGTATCAAATGTTGGTCTATGCTTAGTTTCTGCCAGTCTACTTCCCAGTTTTCCCAGAAATTTTTGTAGAATAGTGAGTTCTTGCCCCAGTAGCTTGGATCTTTGGATTTTTAAAAGCCTAGGTTACTATGGTCATTTAGTTCTGTATTTTTGTGTCCTTAATCTATTCCATTGATCCACTACTCTATTTCTTATCTAATTCTAGATTGCTTTGATGACTACTGCATTGTGGTATAGTTTTAGATCTGCTACTACTAGTCTACCTATCTTCATTTTTCCCTCCCATAAATTTCCTTGACATTCTTGACCTTTTGTTTTACTAGATGAATTTCATTATTTTTTCTAGTTCTATAAAATAATTCTTTGGTAGTTTGATTAGTATGGCACTGAATATGTAAATTTGCAGAGTATTGTCATTTTCATTATACTGTCTCAGTCTCATGAGTAATTAATAGTTCTTCAATTGTTTAGATCTGTCTTCATTTACGTGAAAAGTGCTTGGTAATTGTGTTAATATAGTTCCTAATGTGTCTTGGCAAGTTAACTCTCAAATATTTTATACTGTCTGCAGTTATTTTATATGGAATTTCTCTTTCTAGCTCTTCCTGCTGGGTTTGTTAGTAATATATAGAAACACTAATGATATATGTGGATTTCTTTTTATATCCTACAACTTTGCTAAAGTTGTTAATCATTTTGACTAATTTTTTTTTAGTGGACTCTCTAGGGTTTTCCAAGTATAACAATCATATGATCTGCAAAAAGTTATAGTTTTATTTCTCATTGCCTGTGCTCACACCTTCAATTTCTTTTTCTTGCCTTATTGCTATAGCTTTCTAGTATTTCTAGTACAATATTGATAGTAATGGTGATAATGAACACCTTTGCTACCCCCACCCCAATTTTATGCGGAAGGCTTCTAGTTTATGCCCCCTTATGTACACTTGGTTTTAGGTAGCTACTTACTATTTTAAGACAAGTTCAATTTATTCCTATGCTTTCGTGTGTTTTCAATGGGCATTGTATTTTGTCAAAAGCTTTTTACTCATCTCTAGATATAATCATATGTTTTTTGTTGCTTTTGTTAATTGATATGATCTATTATACTTATAGTTTTTGTGATAATGAATCAACCCTGAATTCCTGATATAAATGCTAGATAGTCATTTTATGTGATCACTTGTGACATGTTGCTGTAATCTCCTTACTAGTGTTTCATTACAAAAAATTTGCATCAATATTCATTAGGGAAATTAGTCTATAGTTTCTCCATTTTTATTCTCCCTGATTTAAATATCAAAATCATATTAGTGTCAGAGAAAGAATTTGGTAGGACTCCTTATTTACCCATTTTTTCAAACAGCTTATATAATATTAGAACTAATTGTTCTTGAAGTGCTTGGTAGAATTCATTTGTAATCCATCTGGTCTTGGTTATTGTCTTTCTTTTTTCTTTAGCTATACATTCACCCTTTTCATTTTTTGATGCTGGCAACTGGGTTTTCTTCTTTCTTTTTAAAATCAAGTTAGTCAACGTTTTGTCTATTTTTTTCCTCCTGTAAAACCAAGTCCTAGTTTTAGTTACTAGTTCAATGTTTTTAAATTTAATTTTCAATTTTGTTAATCTCTCTAGGATTCCTGTTTTGGTGTTTAATTGGGGATTTTTAATTTATTCTTTTCCTAGTTTTTAAAATTGCATTTTCAATTCATTGACCCACTCTTTCTCTCTTTTATTGATAAGTGTTTAGAGATTTATTTTTTTCCCTAAGTACTGCTTTGGCTACCTCTTAAAAATTTTGGTATATTGCCTTATTGTTGTCATTATCTTTAATGAGATTATTTCTATGACTCACCCATTCTTTAGGATTTTCCAATTAATTTTTAATTTATGTTTAATAGGTCCTTTATTGAATTTAATTTTTTTTATTCCATTATGGTACTTTAACAAAAGCATCATGGAGGATGTCTTGTACAGGGTCATTCATTCAGTCAATCAATATTTATTAAATACCCAATATATGCAAAATACTTTGCTAAGTGCTGAGTCCAAATGGAAAAGGAATTTCTTACAGATAGTGGGCTCCTTTAGATGCTCTTATTGAATCAAAGACCAGATTATTACTAGACATTCTAAAACATATCCACGATTCAAATTGGCCTACCAATCCATATAGTAAACACAAAGTGGAGGAAAATAACTATTTTCTAGACCTATAGCTGAATGTTCAGTCCATTGAGTTATATCTCAGTATATCTGGGGCAGGCACCGAAGGTAAACCATGAGTTGGGCCTGGAATTAAACAAGAGGAAGACAGCAGGCTGTATTGCATTTGGGAAAGTAAGCAAGGCTGTTAAAACTTCTAAGCTACTTGGGGCTCAGGTTTCTAAGTAATTTCCTATCCATCTTCACCAAATAGTGACTGTACTCTAGCAATCAACTTACATCCCTCCCACCAGAATTTTGGACCAGAAATCCAGAAGCCCTCAGTCCCCCAGCTCAGATAGGTAAGCTTTTATCTTATCTTGTCAGGGCTCAGGTCTCTGCTTCTCCAGCTGTCTTCACACTGCGCCATCTCCTCTTTCCAGCAGTTTCTTTTATGTGTTGTCTTCTCTCATGGAAATGTAAGCTCTTTAAGTGCGGAGAATGTCTGCCTCTGTTTCAGTGCACGGTGCCTAGCATATACATAGAAAGCACTTAATAAATACTTGATTGAGTTACCTATTTCTCTGTATTTAACTCTATCATTTCTCTCTCTCATCTATTTTGGTGAAATGCTATGGTTGCGATATGCGATCTCATCATTGTCAAAGACTTAAATTTGCAAGTGGGCCAAATTGTAAACATGGAAATGCATGGTGAATATAAGTAGTCTGTAGTATATTTTCATGTAAGAAATAACAAATAAAAAGCAGAGATATAATTGAGGAAATGTATGATTTAAAGAATGGTTATATTGGTCATGCAGGAAAAGCAAGAAATAAAAGATGTTTAGCTCACGTATTAAATTGTTACTCACAAAATGTAAAAATACCTAGAGGAAGATGTCTTATACATTGAGCAGACCCCTATGGATTATTTATTGGTGGATATAGACACCACTCAGGATGAGGGGGTTTGATCTGTAATGTTAATTGGAGTACTTGCATAGAAGGACTTATACTTTGGCAGCTTTGTGGTGGATGGATTGGATATCTTTGGATGTCTCTAATGGTTTGGAAGATTTTAATTATATTAAGACTAAGTTTGCCTCCCTGTGACTTCCATCCATTGCTACTAATTCTTTCCTTCGGGGTCACAGAGACATATCTATTGAACAATTGAACAGATCCATTGAAATTTTGAAAAGACACTTTTTTTTAATCTTGAAGGCCTTTGGGTATTGAAGAGTATTTCATAATGATGTAAATATCCTTATTTTTAAGTTATTATATGGGAACATTTGGAAATGATTCATGGAAAGGAGTTAGAATAATTGACAGCTAGATGAGAGCAAGCTAAATATATGGAGTGAGAGATGATTGGGTCTCAGAAAGGGCAATGGAACTGTGGAAAGGAAAGGGAAAGGTGTACACACTTTGCAGCTTTTCCTAGGTTTGGCCCTTTTGCTGCAATCTCCAGAGAATCTTCAGACCACCTCAACTGTGCAACAGTGGCAGCCTATTGTGCAAGAGCTCTTTTCTGACATGAACCAATACCGTGAACACATAGAATGGAAAACCTAAACTATCTACAGAATGCTTTCAGTCTGTGTCCTTGTCTTGGTACCCTGTCCACTTTTCTTCTAACAATGAACACACTTTCTCCGAAATGATAGTTATCTCAGTCATGTAGGTCATCTTTCATTTTCAAAGCTACTTTCTAATATGTCAGAATTTCTTTCCCATTTTCCTCACTGGGTCAATGTCTACACAAAGTCAAACTAACTGGTTAACCTGGGTAGTTTAACGGAAAGAAATCAGTCCACTGTATGGGGACTATCAGATTCTCTCCTGAAAACTTGTTTTTTCCCTCTTGGATTTAAAACTCCCTTCCAAATATTATTTTTTAGGCTTTGTAAACATATTATTTGTAGGAACTATGCAAAATGGTTTTGAATACCCTTGGTAGCAGTGATGTGGTATGAAGCCTAATTAGGTGGAGTCCCAAGGGCAAATGACTGAGGAAATATGAACAAGACCCATGAGGAAATGAAAAAAAAAAGAAATCAGTCTTAAGTTATGATGGATGTCAAATAAAAGTTATTCTCTTCATTTTGCCAAGTTGGACGTGGATTCCATCATCATATGCAATTTCCAGGGTTGGGCAAACCCATTTCAGTAAAAGAAAAAGTGATTTTGTATTTTTCCTTAAAGGTTGAATTGAATCAGATTCTTTTATGAGTGAGAAATAAGAGTTACTGATAACTTTTCCCCATTTTTTATTCATTCTCATAGGTCTCTTTCAGGTTGAACTTAAGCTGAAATGTAAATTGCTTGCATTTCTCTGAGAAGTATTTTTCAATGCTCCTTTTCACACATAAGAACCACCATTCTTACACTTTGTTCATATTGAGGCAACTTTCTCCTTTACTAATGTCTGCAATATAATTATTGCACCTGTCCAGGCTTTGTCTTTCCAACTAGACATAAACTTCCTCATGATAGAGATATGCTCTTATACTTCTTTTCTGTTCTCCAAATGGGAATTCCACACAGTTCTGGGTATGGAATAGTTATCCAATAAATACTCATATTTTGATTGATAAGGAGAATGAGGGCAAACTTGAATGTTTCCTTGCGGAAAAATAATTGGATTGGGAGTCAAGAGACCTAAGCCTTAGTTCTTTCTCTGCCACTAACAAACTATATGACTTAGACCAAATCATTACATTTCTCCTGGGCTTCAAGTTCCTCATTTCTAAAATGAGGGTGTTGAACTAGATGATCTCAACATTTCTGCCCTAACATTTTGATTCTAGACCACTGTTTGGATAAATATAGTAATGATGGTTTGATTTCATGAATATGAGGTAGTGACTCAGATGGCATTTTTTTGTCCTTCTGAAAGCAGAACCTATGGGAAACCACAAGAGAAAAAAAACCTGCCTCCTGAGTTTTTCAACCAAATATCACAGATTTTGAAATATTTGACTAAACATCTAGGTTTCTAAAAACCTTTTGTCCTTTCAAAAGTGATTGTATCAATGACACTGACTAAATACCTATCATGTGATGGATCTTCTACCACATTCTGTGAAAGACACAGAAGAATCACAAGGCAAAATGCCTGCTGTTTGTTTCTAACTGGAGAGTTCCCAGTCTAGTTGCAGCAAATTTAGAAGAAATTACATCAAGGTCCTTTTTATCTTGTGAGACTTAGGACATGGAACATTGGTAGTCATGAACACAACGAATTAATTACTGTGTGCCATATCTGTACCACCAACCCCTCTCTGTTTCTCTCTCTTGTCTCTCTTTGTTTTTTCTCTGTCTCTTCATCTCTATCTTTCTCTGTCTCCGTTTTCTCCACCAATTCATCATCATGTATGATCGATGGCATCTAGACATATATTTATATAATATGGTGACCTGTAATTTCATTAAGATGGGAAACTCTGCAGTGGGGAATTCCTCTAATGATGCAGGTAGGCACCTTCTCTGCAACTTTTAGTTTTAGAGAGCTGGAAATGATCCTGAGAAAATTAGTATATCACAAATCCACTATATTTGAGAAGCAAGACTTGAACTCAGGTCTTTCTGACTCTAAGCTGGTCTCTCTAATTTATCATTTGTATATATTATATATGTACAGATATATATACATATATACACACAAACATTTTTATATGTAACTTACACACATATGTATATATATAGATGAAGGAAGGAAGGGAACTGGCATTTATTAGCACCTACTATGAACCAGACTATGTACCAGGTGGTTTAAAAAAATTACCTCATCTGATCTTCCCAACAACTCTGGGAAGTAAGTGCTGATACCCTATTATATTGTTGAGGAATCCAGGGCAGACAGAGGTTGCCCACATCTGGATTTCAGTTTAGGTCTTCCTGACTCCAGCACTCAATCCACCCTATCACCTAGCTGTCTTTCACTTAAATGTACATGGAGTATGTATAGAGAGATATACATGTATTATGCCTATGTATCTCTATCTCTAAATCTATTTCTCTGCATGACGTGGTGGCTAGAACATCAACCTCAGAGAAAACCTTAGTTTGAGTCCTGCCTGTGATTCTTACTGGCCATATGACTCTAGGCAAATTACACCTTCATTGGACTCTGGGCCACTCACTCATTCTGTACGTTGAAGAGAAAATGCAGACCCGCATTGATAAAAAGGGTTCTCTGTAGTTTCTTACAGTCTTCCTACACACAACAGAAGTCACAGTTCTAGCCCCCATTTCTCTCCTGATAGATAGGTTGATAGCTGGATAGACCGACAGGCCAATAGACAGATTGGTAGCTAGGTAGATAGATAGTTAACGGGATAGCAATTAGACCATTGACTTTAGTGTTATATGGCTGTGCTATTTTCCAAATTTCCATTCTGTGCATGATATTACAGAATCACTGGGTAACCATATTAAACTTGGAGTCAGGAGAGACCTGCTTTCAAATCTTTTACCAGGAAATTTAACTAATTGTGTGATTGTGAACAAATAATATAACCTTGCTGAGTCTCAGGCATCTCTCTAATATTCATCTACTAATTTGCAGATAATTGCAATCCATATAGAGTTCCCATAATCCAAAAAATCATAGATCTTTGAAGTATTGACATTGATATTGAATGATGCAGTGGCATCATTCCAATTAGAATCATAATATTAAAGGTAGACCACCTTGGCCTAATCCAATATAGAATTGTTATTTCAATTAGTTACTGGGCCAGAAAAGAGTCTCAAATAACTTGAGGTTTTGTGACATAATGGCTCTCACTGTGGAGGACTTTGAATTCTGTAAGCCAAGGTAAAATTTTTAAGAGATCTTTGTCTGACCTCTCTCTGAGGATTGTGTAGAAGGAATTAACATATAAAGTTGAAATAGAGGCTCTCTAACATTCCTTCTGACTTTATATCTTATGATGAATGAAAAACAACATTTAAAGGCTGGATCTTCATGTTTAGGATTATTTCATAAAAAACAGAAGGAGGAAATTTCAGAGTATTAATGAAATGAGATGTTTTAGGAAATATAAATCTGGCTTCTCAGCATCCAAGAAGGCTGGATCAGATGCATATGGTATTTGCTCAGAAGGAGGGCAAAAAATTTTTGGGATGCATGGCAGTCCTGGTTCTGACTTATCATAGAAGGTATGAAGTTCAATCCCCTCATTTTATAAATGAGAAAATTAATCTTCAGAGAGGTGAAAGACTTGCTGAAAGCCACACAGGTTTTAAGCATCAAAACCAGGATTAGTTCCACAGCTGCAAGATGTATATCTATGTTCCATTCAGTTCAATAAACATTTATTAAGCATCTACTGTGTGTCAGACACCTTACAAAGTGCTTAAGATACATAAAGAGGCAAAAGACAGTCCCTGCTCTCAAGCAGCTTACAGTCTAACAAGGGAGACAATGTGCAAGCAAATATATATAAAGCAAGCTATAGATGGATAAATAGGAAATAATTAACAGAGGGAAAGCTTCCTGTAAAGGGTAGAATTTTAATTGGGACTTAAATGAAGCCAGGAAGATCAGCTGTCAGAGGAGAGGAAGGAAGACCATTCTAGGCATGGGGAACAGCCAGAGAAAACGCCTGGAGTTGAGAGATGGTGTTTCTTCCACAAAGGGCAGCCAGAGGCCAGTCACTAGCTTGAAGAGTAGGTATTGGGGCTTAAGGTGAAAGAGGACTGGAAAGGTAGGAGGAGACTAGGTTACGAAGGGCTTTGAATGTCAAACAGAACATTTTGTATTGTTCCTGGAGGCAAAAGGAAACCACCACAAGATGGCGGCTGGAAAGCAGGGACTAGGGTGAGCTCCCCACCAAGTCCCTCCAAAAACCTATAAAAAATGGCTCTGAACGAATTCTAGAACTGCAGAACCCACGAAACAGCAGAGGGAAGCAGGGCTTCAGCCCAGGACAGCCTGGATGGTCTCTGGGTAAGGTCTATGCCGCATGGAGCTGGGAGCAGAGCGGAGCAGATCAGAGCCCAGTGTGGGCGGTGCGGCCCACCTAGAGCAGGAGCCGGGCAGAGAGTGCCCTAGTGCCCTGAATCAGTGAGCTGTGGCAGTTATCAGACTTCTCAACCCAGAAACACCAAAGACAACAGAGAAGGTTAGTGGGAAAAGCTGCTGAGGACAGGGTGTTTATGGTTCGGCCACCGCCCCAGGGGCAGTGGAGGTGGGACAGATACAGAACTACAGCTGTAGTTGCTTCTGGCCCCAGGCCCACCTGATGAGAGGAATTAAGTGGTAGATCAGAGCAGGAGTGCAGAGCCTGCTGAAGATCTAAGTCCAGTTCAGGTTGGGGGTTCTTGGGGAAGGAGGAGTGCTGGTGTGGCAGAGCTGGCGCATCCCCCCAAGCTTGGAACATAGAACTCTCTATTCTACAAGCAGTCATACCCCACTGAAAAACTCAAGGGTCCAGTAAGTTGTCTGGGAACATGGCCAGGCAGCAAAAACGCACCCAGATTCAGTCTCAGACTTTGGAATCTTTCTTTGGTGACAAAGAAGATCAAAACATACAGCCAGAAGAAATCAACAAAGTCAAAGACCCTACAACAAAAGCTTCCAAGAAAAACATGAACTGGTCTCAGGCCATGGAAGAGCTCAAAAAAGATTCAGAAAAGAAAGTTAGAGAAGTAGAGGAAAAATTGGGAAGAGAAATGAGAAGGATGCAAGAAAACCATGAAAAACAAGTCAACAACTTGCTAAAGCAGACCCCAAAAATACTGAAAAATATACTGAAGAAAATAACACCTTAAAAAATAGACTAACTCAAATGGCAAAAGAGCTCCAA
>JAQQSZ010007785.1:0-13216 GCA_028646595.1 Phalanger gymnotis | reverse complement strand
GGGAAGGGAAGAGGGGAGAGAATTTGGAACTCAAGGTTTTAAAAAAATAGATGTTCAAAAGTAAAAAATTTTTTTTTTCATGCAATTAGAAAATAAGATGCACAGGCAATGGGGCATAGAGATTTATCTTGCCCTATGAGAAAGTAAGGGAAAGGGGGATGGGAGGGGAATGGGTTGATGGAGGGGAGGGCAGACTGGGGAACAGGGCAACCAGAGTGTACGCCATCTTGGAGTGTGTGTGGGGGGTGGAAATGGGGAGAAAATTTGTATTTCAAATGCCTGTGAAAATCAATGCTGAAAACTAAACATATTAAAAATAAAAAGAAAAAGAAAGTTAAAAAAAATTATACCTCACACAAGAGAATTCCCGCCCACCTTTGACCCTTCTCACCATTGGCTGGGAGGCGGGCTTACAATCTGAGCCGGAAAGCTAGACAAAGAACCGGGAAATTGAGGCACAGAAACTTCAATTCCCATTCCCTTAGTTAATGATTACAACTGAGGTGACATCTATAAATCTAAAGAAGGAGAATAAGATAAGGGGAGGGGGAGACCCTTTCCATTCTCCTACAGTACTTTTACAGTAAGGGAAAACAGGTCACAGTGACCCTATTCTTACTGATCAAATCTTTAAACCAGAACCAGAAGAAAGAAAAGTTTCAGGGTAAACTTTCCCAGAGGCTGAGCTATCAGACTCTCACAGCCTCAGAATTTTTTTTTTTTTTACTTTCCTATTTCTTGATTTTTAAACATTTCTTAGTATATATATATACATATCTTCCCTGTGAAGTCTTCACATTTTATTTACCTCACACACTAGAAAGTAAACTCCTTGAGGGCAGGAAATCTCTTTCTTTTTATTTATATTTGTATTCCTAGTTCTTAGTATCATCCCTAGCACACAGTAAATACTTAATAAAAGCTTGTTGACTCCAGGAACCAAGATGGGCCAGATGGACTGAAATAAAGTTCTGGGGTTTAATTATGTAATGGGGGTCGTGCTCAGCCAATGGAACATTTGTGGAGATAAACTGAGCTCCCTCATCCTCTTCTGGGAATGCATGTTTAGTACTGAAGGACTTTGGTATGGCATAGCAATTTTTTGGTTCCTGTGACAGCAGCTCAGGTAGGGGGTTGTATAACTCAGCAAGGAAGCCAAGAAGAGCAGCCTGAGTGGGATGGTGAAGCCCTCTCATAGAATCTGGATCTTGGCCTCTCTTTGAGTTGAGTGGAATGAATGGGGGTGGGGACCTTTCAGCATGGCTCAGGGCTTCTGATTGACAGCTAGGCCCAAGTTTTGAATTACTAAAAATCACCTGAACTGTGTCCTCACCAAATAAGGGAAAAAGTGTCTTCAGAGTTTGGGATTGGCTAAATTGTACCTAGGGTAGTAGATTTCCATGAAATTGTGAGCCTGGACTCCACCAATGAGAGTAAAAGACCAGTGATGGTGGGGTGGGGACTTGTTTACATTAGAGTATAAGGCTGGGTTTTGCCTTTTGGGGCCCCGCCTCTCCCTACCGATTGTCTATCGGGAGACTGCCCTTTCCTGCAGGATCGTAATAAAATCACTTTCTGCTTTCTACTTGAGAAGCCTCTGAGTTTAATTTTTGTCCCACACAAGCCCATTCAATAAATCTCGAAAGGAGTGACTCAGCCCTCTGGCGTTCTCTCTCTTCCCATCAGTATAGTATATGGGGACTCAGGAATCTTTCTTGGCATGTGTGCCTGTTTCATTTCCCCAAGCAGCTATGGTGGCTGCTTATACATGTCAGCGGGCTTAAGTGATACTTGAACCTAGACCAGGGACTCTTGGCTGACTCTTTTGTTTATGTTTCTTTTTCTGAACGTAAGTGACTAAAAAGAGATTCTGAGATGGGTTTTTCTAGCCTTAGAGGTAAGCAGAATAGGGGAATACATAGACTGAGGGAGTCAGAGTTGACTAGCAGTAAGAGTAGTTTTCTGCAACCATACTCTTTTCAGAGAAGATATGGATCTTGAGGGGAATGAAGAGTTGAGGTCTGGGCTTGACTGGCAATACCTTGACAATCTACTCCTCTGCTTAGTGAGTTTGTTCCCAGAGCCTCCATTTGAAGAAGTACCCATGGCAGCCATTTTCAGTTAGAATGGGGCTCAGCCCATGACACCTCAGTACTTCTCAACCTAGAGCCCACACTCTTACCTCATACCTCCCTCCCATTTCTTTTGAACTCCTTCTTACATATTATCTTCTTCACATTAAAATGTAAGCTTAGGGCAAGAACAGTCTTTTTGTTTACATTTGCATTCCACTTAGTAAGTAAGCTATCTAGTAAGCTATCAAAGTAAGCTATCTGACTCTGTCTGGTGCCAAGATAGTTTAGAATAAAATTAAAAAACATATAATCCATACAATAGTTTTTAGGTTTTCATCTTCTTAATTGATTGATTGTTTGCTTAACCTTTCCATTTATTTATTTATCTACTTATTCATTCATACTTACACAAATCTAATCAAAAGATAAACAAGAAAGTACTTAGGGACCTGAATAGAGCTTTCAGAAAACTAGAAATGATAAATCTCTGTTGATTATTGAATGGGAACAGAAAGGAGTTTTTGTATATCTCAGTCTTGGTTGGCACTTTTACAAAAATCAACTGCATTGGGGAATAAAGACTTCACCCAAAAGGTAAAAAAAAAAAAAAGCAGAAATCCTAGACACATTATTTACTGTACATAACGCAACAAAAATTATACTCAATAAAGGTCACTAAAAAGAATTACTAAAATTTGTACTAAATGGCATAATCCTAAAGACTCAGTGGGTAAAAAAATAAAATTATGGAATCAGTAGAAAATTTCATCAAAGAAAATGACAATAAAGAAAGAACATACCAAAACTTATGGGATGTTGCTAAAGCCCTTGGAGAGGAAAAATATCTCTAAATGCTTTAATCAGCAAAAGAGAGAAAGAACAAAGCAATTAAGTGGACACACAATTAAAAAAACAACAACTTGAACATCAGCAAATAAAAAATATCTAACTTAATAGCAAAGTAGAAATTATGAAAATTAAAGAAGATATTAATGAAATTGAAATAAAAAGACCATTGAATTGGTAAATAAAACTAAGATCTGGTTTTTGTAAAACAAACAAAAAACTAACTCATAATAGCTAGTCTGATTTTTTTAAAAGAGAGAGGAAAACCAAATTGTGTCATAAATGAAAAAGAATTCACAAATGAAAAAGAAATAAAGGAAATTATCTAAAACTCTTTTGCCTGATTATATGCTAGCAAAACATAATTTAGAGGAAATAGATGTATATTTAGAAAAATAAAACATTCCCAGGTTAACAAAAGAAATGAATTTTTAAAAGAAATCAATATGAGAAAAGAAATTGAACAAATTATAAATGAACTACCAAAGGGTGGTGGTGGTGGTAAAACCTCTGCCCCCAAATGGATTTATAAGTGAATTCTATCAAACATTCAAAAAACAATGAATTCTAATGCTACATAAATTATATGTAATAATAAGAAAAGGCACTCTTTCATACTCTTTTTATGATACAAATAGGGTCTTAATACCTAAACCAGAAAGGGACTAAATAAAGGAAACTCCAGACCAGTATCTCTAATAAATATTAATTAAAAAATGTTAAACAAAATATTAGCAAGTAGGTTATAATAACATATTAATAGGATTATACCCTATGAACAGGTTGGGTTTATATCAGGAATTCAAGTTTGATTCAAAAAAGATATTAGATATAGTAGTATTAGATATAATATTATTCAATACAATGAACAGTGCTAATAATATAAATAATTAAAGCAATGTGGTTATATTAATAGATACTAAAAAGACTTTGGACAAAATCTAACATCTGTTTCCATGAAAAAACTTGAGAAATCATAGGATTAACTGCACCTTTCCTCAGCATAGTAAATAATATCTATCTGAATCCAAGAACAAACATATGTAACGGAGAAAAGTTAGATAAAAGCAAGGATACTCTTGGCCACTATTATTTAATATATGCTAGAAATTCTAGATGTAGCTATAAAACAAGAATAAATTAAAGGAATATGCATAGGCAAAGAGGAAACAAAATTGTAGTTTTTGCTGAAAGTATAATGGAGTACTTAGAGATCTAGAAAATATACTCGAGAGTTAACTAAAAATGAGTTGAAATAATAATTTGAGTAAAGCAGTAGGATGTAAAATAAATCCATACAAATAATCAGTATTCTTGTATATTACCAACAAAACCCAGCAGAAAGAGCGAAAAAGTGAAATTCCACTTAAAATCACTACAGAAGTTATAAAATATTTGGTAGTGTATCTATCAAGATTTACACTTTTGAATATGGACTGTTGTTTTTTCTTCAAGTCCAAGCTGAGGAACAAAACAAGTTTGGAATTGTAAATTTTCTAAATCTTACCCTAGTTATAGTAGTATAACTATGATATACTCTTTTTGAAAAAAATTTTTTTCGAGGGAGGAAGGCAGGGCAATTGGGGTTAAATGACTTGTCCAAGGTCATACAGCTAGTAAGTATGTGAAGTGTCTGAGGTTTGATTTGAACTCAAGTCCTCCTGACTCCAGGGCTGGTGCCCTACTCACTGAGTCACCTAGCTGCCCCTTTAATACTCTTTGCAGAAATAAAGACTGATCTAAATAATTGAAGAATCATTAATTGCCCAAGGGTAGGTTGAGTCATTATAACAAAAAATGATAATGCTACCCAAATTAATTTCCTCTTTGGGATGATACCAATCAGGCTGCCAGAAGAATATTTTATAGAGCTAGAAAAAAATAATGAAATTCATATGGAGGAACAAAAGATCAAGAATTTCAAGGGTAAAAATGTAAAAATGAAAAAAAAAAAGGGGATGGAAGGTAGGGGAGGGGCAATAAATACCAGTACCCAAATTATGCTATAAAACAACAATCATTATAATAATTGACTGCTAGTTTAAAATAACTCAGTAGAATGGATTGGTCAGAGCCAAACAAACATTGGCATTTGATGCTGTTCAGTTGTTTTCAGTTCTGTCTGACTTTTTGTCTGGGGTTTTCTTGGCAGATACTGGAATGGTTTGCCATTTCTTTCTCCAGCTCATTTTACAGATGAGGAAACTGAGGCAAACAGGGTTAAGTGATTTGCCCAGGATCACATAACTAGTAAGTGCGCTCACTTTTGGAAAAGGAGGAGGTGCCTTCTCAATATCGAGGTTGATCTGTAATTTCCTTATAGTTTCAGTTGTTTTGTTTTTCTGTTCTTTCCATTTGCATAACTATTGCCATAGTGTATAGTGTTTTCTTGGTTTTGCTTACCTCAATTTGCATCAGTTTGTATGTCTTCCTGTTCTGCTTTATATCCATCGTGTTCGACATTTCTTACAAAGCATTATTATTCCAGGATATTCATCTGTCACAGCTTGTTTAACCGTTCCTTAAATTATGGGCATCCACTTTGTTTTCAGTTCTTTGCTACTACAGAAAACGCGATGCTATATATAATTTGGTGTATATGGGACCTTGTTTTTTTAACCATTCACTTCCTTGGGGTATATGCTTAGTAGTGGAATTTCTTGGCCAAAAAGATCAGATTCTTAGGATAATTCCAAGTTGCTTTCCAGAATGGGTGGATTACTTCATAGCTCCACCACTAGTGCATTAATATAAGTTGTTTTTTTTTCCCCCCACAACCGCTCCAATACTGACTATTTTGTTATCTTGTCAGTTTTCTGGGTTTAAGGTAAAACGTTAGAAATATTTTGATGTGCATTTCTCTTATCATCAATGATTTGAGCATTCTTTTGCAATGCAATTCTTCTTTCGAAAGCTGTGTGTTCATATCCATTGACCATTTATCTATTGGAGAATGACTTTTAGTCTTTTATAAATCTATTAGTTGTTAATGGCACAATAGATAGAGTGCTGAGCCTGCAGTCAGGAAAACTCATCTTCCTAAGTTCAAATTTTGCCGGACACTTAATGGTTGTGTGACCTTGAGTAAGTCACGTAACCTTTTTTACCTTAGTTCCTCATCTGTAAAATGAGCTAGACAAGGAATTGGCAAACCACTCCAGTATCTTTGCCAAGAATATCCCAAATAGGGTGATGAAGAGTCAGACACAACTGAACAACAACAGATCTATTAGTTGTCTAGGTATCTTGTATGTCAGACCCATGTCAAAAACATATTATAAGGATTTATTTTAATTGACTGCTTTCCTCCTTATTGTGGTTGTATTGATTTTTTTGTTCACGAAAGAGCTTTCAATTTTATGTAATCAGGATTATCTATTTTATCTTCTGTTGCTAGCCCTGGATTCCCTTGCTTCATTAAGAACTTACCCCCTTGGAATAGTACTTTCTGGCCTTAAATTATATTATAAAGCAGCAATCATGAAAACCATTTGTGTTGATTAAGAAACAGAAAAATAGATCAATGAACATATTAGACAAGGAAAATCAGAAATAATGGGATTCAATAACCTTGTCTTCAATAAATACAAAAAATATAAATTACTTAGGAAGGACTTCCCTATTTGATAAAAACTGCTGGGAATACTAGAAGACACTGTCACAAATTAGGTGTAGAACAACATCTGATATCATATTTCACAACAAATTAAAAATAGGCATGTGACCTGACTTTTGATCATAAGATAAAAAGAATTAGAAGAGAAGAATATGTACCTCTCATTGCTATGGATAAAAAAATGAATTCTTAACTAAACAAGGGATAGAGACAATAAAAGAAGTTAAAATAGATAATTTTGACTACATGAAACTGTAAAGTTTTTGCACAGACAAAAATAATGCAATTAGGATAAGATGGGAAGAGGTTGACCTTTGTATGAAATTTTTCAAATAAGGTTTTGGAATCCAAGATTTATGTATAAGTAACAGGATTACGTAAATCAAATGATATTAAATGTAACCAAATGATATGAACAAATAGTTCTCTAAAGAATTGTAAACTATTAAAAATCATCTGAAAGAATGCTCCAAATCACTAATAAGAATAATGCAAATTGAAATTAACTTGAGGTCTCTCCTCATTCCCAGCAAATTTTCAAGGACAACCAAAAATAAGAATGGAGAGTGTTGTAGGGGTTATAGAAAGATGGGCACACTAATGCATTGTTGGTAGAGCTATGAATTGGTCCAACCATTCTGGAAAGGAATTTGACTCAAAGATCCTACTGCTAGCTATATGCCTCCAGGAAGCCACTAACAAAAATAAAGCCCCCATAAATGCCAACATATTGATAGTAGCAGCACTTTTTAATGCAGAGAATTGGAGACAAAGTAGATGACAATCAATTAGGGAATGACTAAACAAATTTGGTGCATAAATTTAATGGAAGATTACTGTGCTGTAAAATGATGAATATGATGGATACAGGGAGGCAGGGAAAGAATTGACTGCTTTCCAATTTCATGAAGTCAAAATTATTTATTTTGTCTTCTTTAATTATCTCTATCCCTTGTTTAGGTAAGAATTCATTTCTTATCCATAGCTATGAGAGGTACATGTTCTCTTCTAATTATTTTTATTTTATGATCAGGTCGCATGCTCATTTTTAATTTATTGTGAAATATGGCATAAGATGTTGTACACCTAGTTTGTAACGAATTCCCTTCATGTGAACCGATAGAAAGTGAAGTAAGCAGAACCAGCCCCACACCCCAATAGACAAAGACTACAACAATGTACAATAATGAGCAACAAAACAATTGAAGATGAATTTTATGAAATTATAAAGAACAAATTTGTCCCCTGTGAAGATATACGAGAAGAAAGCTCTCCCCATTGCTTTGCAGAGGTGAGTGGTCCTGAGGGATGGAACATTTATATAATATTAGATTTTTTTCAATGTATTGATTAGTTATTGCTGATTTTTTTTTCTGCTTCCTCATTATAAAGTTAGGAGGGAAGAGGGGAATGGTACAGGGGGAAATGTAGGTGTAAAAACAAAAGACATTAATACGAATCTATTTTAAAAAATCATTCACTCCATAGCCACAGTGATGAAAGGTATATGATGCTTTTCTTCTAATTGTTTATGGTATGATTTTAATATGCAGGTCATGTATCTATTTTGAATTTCTTGTGGTATATAGTAAAAAATGTTGGTTTAATCCTTTTTTCTGCTATACTGCTTTCCATTTCCCTCCAAATATTCTTGCTAAATAAGAACTTCTTCCCAATATTTTTGAACTAATTGAATACTGTTATTAAGTTCCATTTTTTCTAATTCTCACTTGTCTAGTGTGTTCCACTTGTCTACTTTTCTATTTTTAATCAATACCAAATATTTTTAATGGTTACAGCTTTATAGTATAATTAAGTCTGGACATGTTATTTCCCCTTTTAATCTTACTTCCCCCCACCCCCACCATTGTTTCTGTTGATAGTCTAGATCATTAATTCTTCTAAATATGTTTTGTTATTATTTAAATCTGTAGAGTATGTGTTTGGTAGTATTGTAATTTTTATTTTGTTGGCATTGGGCCAGTCTTGAGTATCAGATATCCATCCAGTTATTTGTCATTTTTATTTCTTTAAATAGCATTGATAATTGTATCTATACATGTTTTGAGTATTGTATGCATTTTGTAGTTATTTTTCAAAATTTTATTTATTTGTTTTTAGTTTTCAACATTCACTTCCATAAGATTTTGAGTTCCAAATTTTCTTTCCAGGTTTTTCTGAAGTCTGCCTGCTCATTACTTCTTATAGCACAATAGTATTCCATTAAATGCATATACCACAACTTGTTCAGCCATTCCCCAACTGATGGGCATTCCCTCAATTTCTAATTCTTTGCCACCACAAAAAGAGCTGCTTTAAATATTTTTGTACATGTGGATCCTTTTCCCATTTTTATGATCTCTTTGGGATACAGCCCTAGAAGTGGTATTGCTGGGTCAAAGGGTATGCCCATTTTTATAGCCCTTTGGGCATAGTTCCAAATTGCTCTGCAGAATGGTTGGATTAGTTCACAACTCTACCAACAATCTATTAGTGTTCCAGTTTTCCCACATCTTCTCCAGCATTTATCATTTTCCTGTTTTGTCATGTTAGCTAATCTGATAGGTGTGATGTGGTACCTCAGAGTTGTTTTGATTTACATTTCTCTAATCACTAGTGCTTTAGAGCATTTTTTCATATGACTATAGATATTTTATAGTTATTTTGAATAGAATTTTTTGTTTCTGGTATCCCCTCCTTAATTTTGATATTACTGTAAAGAAATACGGTTAATTTCTGTAGGCTTATTTTTCATACAGCTACTTTACTGAAGTTTATTGTATTAATTAGTTTCTTTGATGATTTTCTAGGATTTTTAAATTAAATTATAGTCACCAGCAAATACAGATGGTTTTATCTCTTCTTTGCTCATCTTTATTCCTTCACTTTTTTTTCCTCTGGCCTTATTTGCTATTTAAAACACTGATTGATTCTTTAAAAGTTATTCTGAGGGTGCCTTTCATACTTCATGCTCAGGGCACCTTTCATCATCGTTTCCCCAGTATACCAAATTGCTAGCTATGATGATACTTCTGAGGTGAGTTCTTAGACCTTTTCCACCCATAGCTGTGGGTCAGTGGTATCAGACTCAAATAGAAAAGGATTCCTGTGGGCAGCATAACTTAGAAAACCACAAATTAATATTTTCTGTTTTACTGTATTTTTATTTACTTTGTGAAACATTTCCCAGTTACATTTCTGTTACATTTCTGTAACCCAGTTACAATCTGGTTGCAGCCCTTGGCCCTGAGTAATGAATGTTAGTACATTGTAAGAAAGAAACAACAGGTATAAGTACAAAGAAGGATGGAAAGATCTACATGATTTGATTCAGAGTGAAGTAAGCAGAACCAAGAAATATGCACAATGACTACAACAACATGAATGGAAAGAACCATAAAACAATCAAAAGTGAATATTGCAAAATTATGAGAAACACACAGAGCCCCAAACAAGAGATATGAAAAGACACTCCTGGCCCTACTTCTTTGCTGAGTGGGAGATCCATTGATGACACATACATACAAATATATATATATATATATATATATATATCATATATTTGCAGACTGTCTCAACATATTGATTGATTTTGTTGATTTTTCTTCTTTTTTTCTTTTTTTTCCTTTTAAACATTTTATTTGTTATGGGATATGGTTGTCTAGAGGAGAGGTAGGAAGAGGAATGCTGGGAGAAATTTTGGTGATGTAAAAAGAAAAAAAAATCTACAGAAATTTTTAAATTCCCCCAAAAAACATCAATAATTTTTTTTAAAGCTAATACAATCCTAGACTGAATTGAAAAGGGCGGCATGTCCAAGATGATAGAGATGATAGTTCTGCTGCACTTTGCCCTAGCCAGACCATATCTAGAATCAAAGTGATAATTAGGGAGGAACAGCTAGGGCTTTACCCCCTGCACTAATATCTGGTAGGAGGGATGGGTGCACTATTTCTCTCCAGGAAAAGGCAATTTCTTTCCCACTGAAGGCCAGAGAACACTCATATCCCCATCTCTTGGTTTATTTTCCCATTTAGATCCCTGGGTGAGAGAGGACAGTGGGAGCAGAGATGGAAAGGAGAAGGAGAGTGTAAGAGGAAGGATGCCTCCATTTACCCTTCTTTCCTCACACCTTTCCCTATGTCAGACTTCCAGGACTTGTCTGCCTCTCTCCCTCTCCCATTTTCCCCTTAAACTTTCTCCACACTCACCTCCTTATATCACACAGCTAGGAGACAGTGGTTTGGCAGTGTCTGCTGCCTCAATTTGAACTAGCCACTGGCCCTGGTGTTCACTGGTGCCACATCCCGAGAATTCCACGCAGCAACTGAAAATCTGTTGGGGAGGGCAGAAGAGAGAAGCACACCACCTGTCCCAAGAACTAAGACCAATTAGTGGAAATCATAAGGAGTCAGATTTTGGCTGAATACAAGGAAAGAATTCCCTAACAACTAACAATTAAAGCTATCCCTCAATGGAACAGGCTGCTTTATGAAGCAGTGAGGTTTCTGTCCTTGGAGATATTTCAGTAGAGGCTTGGATGACCTCTTCTCAGGGGTTCTTGTATCAGGAAAGGATCAGGAGTATCTGGTCCACCAGGTGTCTCCTAACTCTAACATACTAAGATTCTACATTGTTCTCTACTCCTAAAAATGTCCTCTCCACTTTGTAAGGTGCCTCCTAATTGTCCTAATGAACTATAATTTTGAATGGAATTTATCTTTTTATCTCTTCCTGCTGCATCAGTCTCACAATGCTCAAAATACAGGATAATTTTATTTGCAAATGAAACGGCTCAGATCTGAGTCCAGCTCCTCTACTCCACAGTATTTTTTTCCTTTTGGTCTTAGCTCTTATAATTCTGGTTAACAAAATTAGGGTCCATTTCTCTCTCTCTTAACTCCACAGCTACAGGCCCATAGGTGATAGTTGTCTATCTCCTGTTGCTCACAGTGCAACAGTGAGTTGCAGTGGCTTTAGTATCCTGGGCGAAGCTGTGGCTAAGGAGGATGTGGCCGTTCAGGCTTCCAACTCAATGATCTTCAGGCAATAAAACAACATTCTCCAGCCCTACTCTCATGGAAGTGTAACCAGAGGCTCAAGTCTTGCATTTGCATAATACTTTCCTCTTTGTGGGAGAGATATTCTTCTATACTTTCATGACAGGAAGAGCTTCTGAGAGCTTAGAAAAGGAGAGACTTTGGGCTTTTGGCTCCAAGAGAGGACACATATGATTCCAGGCTTTCTTCATGAAGAGGTCCCTAGAGAGAGAATAAGACCATAGGAAGAAGCCAATATGGAACACAGCTGGCACAAGCACATCCCTATTCTCAATTTGCCACACTAGAGACTTTGGAGAATTTCCCCTATGGTGAGAATGGATCTCTCTGTCTCTCTCTCTTTTTCTCTGTCTCTCTGTCTCTCTCTCTCTCTCTCTCTCTCTCTCTCTCTCTTTCTCTTCTCCCCTCTCTTTCAGTTGAGGTAAGATATTTCACTTCCCATGAGAGAGTTAATTTACTTTATATATTGCCTGGCATATTCTACTCTGTATAACTTCTCTGATTTCTGTTTGTCATAGGCTTGGACAAATAGATTTATTTGCTATTCACTATTTGTAATGGATGGTTTTTGCATAATTGGCAGAAGGGAGTCAAACCTTTCAGATATAACTTAGAGTTCTTCTTTCCCATTAAGGAATAACAATGAGGAGTATAGTTTGAACTTAAAAAATATTTTCCATTGTCGTTCAGTTGTGCCCAACTCTTCATGACCCCATTTGGAGTTTTCTTGGCAAAGATACTGGAGTGGTTTGCCGTTTCCTTCTCTAGCTCATTTACAGATGAGGAATAGAGGAAAACAGGGTGAAGTGACTTGTCCAGGGTCACACAGTTCAGTAAGTGCCTGGGGCCACATTTGAACCCAGGAAAATGAGTTTTCCTGACTCTAGGCCTGGCATGCTATCTACTGCACCATTTCATTGCCCTGTTTCCCTTAGACTAACAGTGGTCTAGCAGCACTGGCCATTTATTGAACCAGTGGCCATGCAAAGGGAGACTAGCCCTGCTGGGCTCTATGGAAATCGGGTACCATACATGCTGGATCAGTCCTTTCATCATCCTTCCTGGCCTGCTACAACTCTACACTGATTGCTTGCCTCACCCCAGGAGGAAGGTCTTGTCAGGATCAGCTAATTCATCAGCCTTCTTAGATTGCTCCACCTCTCCATTTTTACATTAATTTTTTTTCAATAAACCAAACTTCTTTCCACTCCCCAGTTGTAAAGGAAAGAAAAGCGAAACCTCTGTGGCAAATATCCACAGTCAAGAAAAACAAATTCCTGTAATGGCCATGTACAAAAATAAATACATTTCAAACCTGTGCTCTGAGTCCATCATTTCTCTATCGGAGGTAGGTAGTATATTTCATTATTCTCTGGATTTGTGGTTGGTTATTGTGTTTATTAGAGTCCTTATCTTTTAAAGCTGTCTGTACAAATTGTTCTCCTAGTTCTGCTCACTTCACTCTGCATCAATTCTAGGCTTTTTTTTTGATCATGGCTTTCAGGTAGTCCAATAATTTTTAAATTCTCTCTCCTGGATCTATTTTCCAGGTCAGTGGTATTTCCAATTAGATATTTCACATTGTCCTCCATTTTTTCATTCCTTTGGCTCTGTTTGAT
>JAQQSZ010007784.1:0-13216 GCA_028646595.1 Phalanger gymnotis | reverse complement strand
AACTTCACCTCCTTCCATCAGAATTAAGCTCTTTAAAGCCAGAGATCGCGTTTTAGCCTTTTGTTTGGGGGGGGGGGCGGTATTTTCTGGACTTAACACAGTCCTTGGCACACGTCAAGAGTTTTAGTAGTTAGTCCACAAGCATTCATTAAGCGCCTACTATATGGCAGATTCTGTGCCAAGCGCTGTGACAGAAGACAGTCTCTGCCCTAAGGGGGCTTATTATATTCCCATGGGGGAGCCCAAATACCAAGAGCTGTTCTGTGGTCTTCCACCGTCCCAGTCTTCTCAGCAGCCCAGTTTTTTTTTTTTAAGTAAAAAAAAAGAATAACGAATTCACTAGATCTACGTGCACCTCCTACGAAGTTGGGTCCTGGCAAACCCGAAGGGTCTGTTCTTTTCCATGCCTTCTTTCTCAGGTTGGCACCGAGCATCCTGGGTCAGCCTCGTCCCTCCTCCTCCTCCCCACGTCTCTGTCTCTCCTTATCCCCACCTCCCCGCGCCTCCTCTCTCCGCTCTTCCTTCCGCCCCCCCGGGGTTCCCCTCTCCCCTCCTTCTGCCCCTCCCCCTCTTCGACTTCTCTTCCCTCCCGGGCCCGGAGGGGCGGGGCGGGGAAGCCTCGGCCGCGCCTCCTGCCGGCCTGGGAGGCGGAGCGGCGGCGGCGGCGGCGGGCGGAAGGAGCGCGGTGTCAGCACAGTGCCACGGTGTCGGTGGAGCCGTAGCCTCAGGGGGTCCCCGGCGGCTATCCCAGTTCCCCCCCAACCCAGCTGCTCCCCCGCCGCCCCACTGGACCCCTGCCGCCCGTGCCCCCTCCCTCCCTCCCTCACTCCCTCGCTCCGTTCGTCCCGCCCAGCGCCGCACCGGCCTTCACTCTGGAGCGGCCCCGGCAGCCGCAGCAGGGGCGGCGGCGGCGGATCGAAGAGCTCTCCAGGTCGTCCCGGGAGAAGCTGCTGCAGTCCCGGGACAGGATGTTCTCCAAGTTCACGTCCATCCTGCAGCACGCCGTGGAGGCGGTAAGGCCTCGGGGTCGCGGATAGCACCGCAGGCCGGGGATCCCCGCAGGGCCTACCTGGCGGAACCGGGACTCTGGGGAATGGCCCGGAACCCCGTGAGGGTCCCGGGCTCGGCCATGGAGGCCTCCTGGAGGCGGAGAGGAGACCCTGGAGGGTCCGGGGTCCATCCCGGCCTCCTCCGGGCTGGTGCCCCAGTCATGGCGGGGGAGGGGAGGAAGAGGGTGACCGGGGCTCGTGGCCCCGAGCCCGGCGCTGCGGGTCTGGGGCCTCTGCGTCCGCCACGGAGCGGGGGGATGGGGCGCAGCCAGGGCGCCCCCCCCCATTCCATTCCTCCTCTACCAAAGCGGAACCGGGGCTCCTGACACTGGGGCCTGGGCAGGGCCCCCCAGCCCTCGGCTCCTGGACCGTTAGCCCTCCACTGGAAAAAGACTTCCTGGCCGAGCCCAAACAAAGCGAGGAACCAGACCCCAGGCGTTGTTTTGGTTTTCTTGAAAGGAAGGAGGAGGTGTGTCCTCCCCGAGCTCCCCGACCTTTCTGGGCCCAGTTGAGCACGGCTCCTTTCATGAGCCCCCGCTGCCTCTTTGCTTTTTCTTTTATTTTTTTCCAGGCCCTTAGGTGCACTTGGTTGATTTTCGCTTTTCTGAAATGGGGCTTGGGAGGGAGTGGGGTATTAATGAAGTATGGATTTAAACAACACCCGAGCTTTCACCGATGCCATCTGTTTCCTTTCTTGTTTTCTGCCTTTCCTGGATCTTTTCTTTTATCCAGCAGTTCTGTTTACTTTTTCAGAATTTCGGAGACATGTATATAAAGATGCTGTCTAATAACTAGGAAGAGAGAAGTCGGTAAATGAGCAAAGAGAATATGTAACAATGACTTGTTATTTTTTTTAAAAAAATAATTCTTACCTTATTTTAAAGCTGATAATATTTAGATTATTTTCCCCAATTTGAAATAGTTTTTAATAGTCTAGTTCCATGTTCATTTTTTAAAAAGGTGTCAATAATTCTTGATTTTATCGTGACAGGCTATTTAATTAGCAATGTAGTCTTTCCAATAGTTATAATCCCTTTACTGGGCTCATTAACAAAATAAAATTTAAAAAGCCGAAACATACAACTTTTGTTAAGGGAGAGTTTAAATTGACAGGTGTTGATTTTAGCTTTATTGGAAGCACTGTGGGAAATTTTGTACAGTATGAGATTAGGAAGGAGTGGAATTTTCAACGTTTAAGAATAGCATTGAAGCTAGAGAAGATAGGATAGATTTTTAAAACTCAAGTATAGTGTACATTTATTAGTTTTCTGTGTTCACCTCTCCTAGGCTGTTAACGTCATCCTTCGTCTCATATTCCCAAGATAATTAAAATTCCTTTAATTTAGGATAGGAAGATTTTTAAAAATCTCTTATTTATTATGGTAAATAAGGCATCTGTCATTATTTCAACTCATTCATCTATTAAGGATGATATGTATGGCAGTTGTATTTGGAAAGGGCAGAAGACGACCTTTCTTCCCCCCTTTTCCCTATAAAATATGAGTCTAGTCTAAGACCCAAGTTTTCTGCCTTTATTTATCTTAACTTCTATAATTGCAAATGTTGTTGGCACCCTTAGACTATCTCTATGATAATGAGTTCTTTGGTTTCTTTCAAATTGTTGATGAAAATCAACAATCCTTTTTCCCTGTGATCAATCATAGGAACTAATGTGGTCCTATGAATTTAAACATTTTGTTTATTTAGTATTATTTGTTAGTTTATTTGTTAATTTAGTATTAATGTTTTGAGCCAGTGTTGTTTCTTCTGTTTACTTTCCTGTGTTGCTAGTTTTATTTGAATTTACTTCTTTGTAAATCAAACAACTTTGGACTTTTAAAATTTTATACTGTTATCATAGGATAAGGAATAGGGACTGGAACTGTGATTTCAGTAATATAGGCAATTCCTACATGAGATAACTCCCTCTACTACTGTTCTTCAGCGTCTTCTCTGCAACTCATAGTCTTCAGAGTTCTTTAGAGCACTGAGAAAGTAAAATGACTTGCCTAGGGTCACACAGTATGTGTCAGAAGACAGATTGAAATCAGGTCTTCCTGGCTTTGAGCCCAGTTCTTTCTCTCCCCAGCCTCTCATGGAATATTGTATTAAATCTTAATTTGAGTATTCCATGTGTTCACTATTTTAGTGTGTGTTCACTATTTTAGTGTGTCTTCCTTTTCAGTATTCAAAGAACTTTCTTCCATAGTCATAGTTTTAATCCAAACTGTATTAATGTAACTCTTAGAATATTTTTCTCTTCATAAGTCTTTATTCTTCACTCATTCTGTTGATTTTCTATGGTTTCCCTCTGATATGCGATTCAGTCTGAATGCAGCTGTCCAAGTGCATAATTATAGGGGTT
This sequence comes from Phalanger gymnotis, assembly GCA_028646595.1. Taxonomy (NCBI): domain Eukaryota; kingdom Metazoa; phylum Chordata; class Mammalia; order Diprotodontia; family Phalangeridae; genus Phalanger; species Phalanger gymnotis. Next base: position 9,802 of record JAQQSZ010007784.1, on the reverse strand, counting down.
TCATGAAGACTACTGGAAAGTGGTATTATTTTTCTTCCAATGCCTGTGCTGAATAATTTTAAAATCGTTTTTAGCCCTTTTGATATTGCTTTCCAGCCTTCTTCATTCTATGCTGTCTCTTGCAACTTATTTTTCTCTTCTTTGCTGAATCATTAGAGTTGTCAAGCAGTTTGTGAATATGCATTAAAACAGTTTGCAACTGGAAATTCTCCTTGTTTAATAAAGGTTTCTTATTTAATTTTATCTTAGCTGCAACTAAGATAATCTATTGACCAAGAAAAATTCTTTTAACAAAATTCCAGCTAGCTCTCTTCATTTTTAACTAGCTTCTGTGAGCCAGTTTGTATCCATTATACGATTGTAATCCTGTTTATTGCCAGTAAACATATCAGTGTTACATGCCACACATCTGAGATGTGTTTTTAGATGATTTGAGGACTATATAATTTGAAGCAACTAAAGAGAAAAGAGATTGCCTTCCTTTGCTTTAAATTCCTTGCTAGTCTAATTCCAGTTTTAAGGAGCAGGTTTCCCCACAGACAGGATAATATCCCCTAGACATTATGAAGGGAGATAATCATGTTTACTTCAGTTTTTGTGTAAAGTCTTGTTTCCCTCCAACTAGGTAAAAAGGGATTTTTGAGATGAATAATTTCCAAAATTATTAGTTTAGGATTTGAAATGGTAGCTAGGTGGTACAGTGGTTGGAGCATGGGTCCTGGAGTCGGAAGTCTGGAAGACCTGAATTCAAATCCAGCCTCAGACACTTAGAAGCTGTGCAACTCTTAGCATGTCATTTAACCCCATTTGCTTCAGTTTCCTCATCCATAAAATGTGTTAAGAAGGAAATGGCAAGCCATTCCAGCATCTTTGCCAAGAAAATCCCAAATGAAATCGTGAAAAGTTGGTTACAACTAAATCGACTAAACATCAACAGGGATTTAAAAAGTCAAATTCATATATTTGTTCTGTCTTAAAATGTCTATGACTCCATTCCAGAACCATTTCATAACATATGCACAAAACATTGTGATATGAAGCTTACCCTTGCCTTTAAGATTTTTATTATCTCGTTGGGGAGATGACATATATAAATGCAATTATACAAATACAATCAATCATAAGGAAGCATGTGATTAAGTGTCGTATAATTTCTACAGGCAACACGTTTTAGAACGGGAGAGAAATCATTGGCTGGAGTTATTAGTGAGTACCTTCCACAGACAGTAGTAGATTTGATGTAGGCCTTACAGGATTGACAGTATTTTAAGAATGAGAGGGAAACATTAAGGGGCTAAGGGGAAAAGAGATAGCACTAAGGAAAAGAAAGGTAGGACTGATTTTTTTTTTTTTTTTTGAAGTACCGTTTGGTCAGGATAGGTCCTCAAGTTTCTTTCAATAACAGAAAGTATGCCACCATTGTTTATATAAGTGAAGGAGGGATATATACATATATATAAACTTTGGTATTGAACACTTGTGCTTGCTATCAAAGCCAAGAATGTATTTATTACCGTGAGGGAAACTCAAATGTTTTTTTTTGAAGGAAGGGTTACAAAAGATTCCTCACCATTAATTAGCCTCCACATTTTGCAGTTGATCTGTATAGGATGAAGCAAAACTCTTAAAATAAGAAATCTTCCTAATCACACTTCATTATTTTTTAGTGGTAGAATTAGAGTTTCTATGCAGTGAGTGATTCCACATTTCTAATTTACTACTCTTGCATTCAAACTAACAGTTCTGTTGGGGAGGAGTAGATCACATTAGGCACCTCGCAGATAACTATGATATATGATCAGTGTAGTCAAGTTGCAAAACAAAATGTACTTTGCTTAGTCCAAAGGGGATTAGTAATGGAATAGGTAGATTTACTGGGGTGTTGTCTTACTAATCCCTTTTTTGAAATATCGGAAACTTAAACTATTACTTGAACCTATTTAACTTTCTGTTTAAAATAAGTTTCTTATTTCAAATCTCATCTTTAGGAGAGAGGTATTTACAAAACAAACACACAGTCTCTGTTAGTTAGACTTATAGCAGAAGCGTAGTCTTGAATTTTTTATTTCTCAGTGGCCTTTCCCGTAGAAAGATTGAGAGTTGCATTGGTAAAATTATCTGGCACTACTGCTACCTCCTTTGATTCATCTATCGTTCTTTCTAAATCTCTGAAGATTTAAAAATGAAACAAAAGCACTAAATCTTTAAGAATAACTAGATATGTCTTCCGTAATAGCTACTAAAGTTTGAAATCTGTTACACAACTGATATTTCTGATGAAACCGAACTTAGGGAAATATGCATGTTTTGAAGAAAAATCTTTTTAAAAGTGGGTATCAGGCTAAAACAAGATTGTATAATGGCCTCTCTCACTATTAGCTTCCCCAGTTAACTACTCTTTTCTCTTTCCCTTATTTGTCTGATACTTAATGTTCCTCATAATATCTTCAATCTTCCTTACATTTATTTATTTATTTACACCATTCCCAAGTGCATGTTTTTATTTTTTCTTCTTTAATAAAGGCTTTTAATGACTTCAAAAAGATTTGTAGAAATCAACATCTTTCTATTGGATAGATTTATTTTCTTTTAGATCACTAATGTTTGGAGAGGAAGAGGGAGAAAAAAGAAAAGGCATGACTAGAGATAATAGAAGTTGTGGATTATGGGTATATTTTTTAAGACCTGCTTTTTGTCCTGGTTTGTACTTTGTTCTGGAAGAGGACTATGACTTCAGGAAGATGATGACATGACTTGCAAATGAATTGGATTTGAATGAGGGAGGGCTGTGCAAAGTCACCAGCTTCCCTTTTTCCTCCATAGTCATTTGAGTCCAATGGCCAGATATAGATCAGGGTGATTGGAGATGGCCCAGGATGCAGTGAGAGACCTTGGACTTTGTAAGCTAAGGACTTTCTGATGTCTCACTTTGAGTGAGGCAAGGCCAATTTAGTGAATAGGCTTTTTTAAAGAAGTGAGCCAATGGATAGCATCTTTAATGAAAAAAAAGGAAAAAGAAAAATCAAACTGGGAGGGGAAGACCCTCAGGGTTGCTGGCAGAAAGAGAAACGATTACTATTTATATTCACTGTGAGCCTGGGGGTTCAGAAAAGTAACCCTTAAGTGGTGCTTTCCAGGAGAACCTGTTGTCCAATCCTTGAGAGTGAATTGAGTTTATGGCCCTATCTTTAAGGAGGAATTCCATCTGGTAATACCCTAAGACATGGGTGGGGAACCTAACTTGTACCTAGAGGTTACTTGTGGCCTTCTAGGTCCTTGGGTGCAGCCTTTTGACTGAGTCCAAGTTTGTTCTGTGAAGTTTGGATTCAGTGAAAGGGCTGCACTTGAGGACCTACAGGGCCATGTAGAGGCTGCAGGTTCACCACCCCTGCCCCAGATAACTAGTTGGGTTTCAGCCATCAAAATGTTCACCCAGATGGCTCTTGAGGAGAAAGTGAGTCTGGTGACTCTGCACAGCCCTCCTTCACTCAAATGCAATTCATTTTCAAGTCCTGCTTTTTGTTAGAATTATCTGTAAGGTTTACTTGAAGGGTTTCCTTGGATGATCCTGTGTTAAATCCTGCCTCAGAAATTTACTAGCTGTAGGATGCTGGGCAAGTCATTTAACTCTTCTCTGAGCCTTAGTTCCCAGTTATTAAGGATTAGTAATAACACTTCACTAAGGTGAGTTGTTATAAGAATCAAATGAAATAAGGTATGTAAAGTACTTTACAAATCTTAAAACACTATGTAAATGTAAGCTATTATGATCCAGCTCCTTGGAATAGAAATTGGTCTGTAGGGATCCTTTCAGTCTTATATTTCTACCAAGTGATTTTAGAATAATAAAAAGGTCACAATAGGTATCTGACTTTGTTGAGTAGCATACATGAATAGTGGTAGACTTAGGGACTAGACCTGAAATGTCATTGATAGGGGAACTCCCAGATGAGGAAACTCCCTCTACCAATGGTTACATGGATAAAAATGTGTGTATCTATGTGCTTATATGTGTGAATATCCACATATAGTTTGTTAAAAGTATGTTAAGCATGTTTTCTCCCTTTACTTGAAACATGGGAAATAGTTGGATATTTGTATCCTCTTAAGTAGTCTAGCATTTGTTTAGGCATTGGTATTTCCAATTTCAAGTCCCCTCTGGCAATTTATTTACTTATTAGCTTCCCTAAAAATAACAGAAATAGTATGAAATTTTGGGTTCTGTGTTCAGGATGACAGTATAATCTGTTTTAAATTTCTAGCTATCAAGTCTGCACATTCAAAGTCAAGCTTGACAGGCTCTCTGCCTTTAATAAAATAATAAAATTTTTATGAAATGTGATAAATTATTTCCCAGCATCATGAAATATATGATGTTGTACAAAGTATATTGCTAAAATACTCAGATCAGTTTTTGTTGGGTCCAAACTGTTTTGTTCTTTCCCTTTTTGTTAATAGAAATCTGAGATTCTGTAGCTGTCGTGTTATCTACTGTAGCATAAAATGGGAAAGACTTGGTTTTAAATGTCTCTGAAAGTGTTACCTTTAGTCTGATTACTTAGTTGGCTTTATATATTCTTTCCTGCTGATGTGGAAATAGTACTGTTTTATAATTTAAAGTCCAAAGTTCCCTTGATATAGTTTCATTCTGCTGATACTAAATATTGATATGAGCTTTAGTTTAAAAATAGATATTGGCAAAATGAGGATGGGTTAACTATTTTCTTTAATAAAAATATGACACATCTTTACCAGTGGAGTAATTAATAAAAAACATTTTTTGAAACTATACCAAGAAAAGGTCTAACAGTAATGGTAAATTGTGATCCTCATGTTGATAATTTATATTTTCCATCTTCTATATAAATTCTATTTCTATTTTCTTCTCACCCTATGGAAAATAAAATAATGCTATTTTCTAAATTATGAGATTTTTTTTCTTTCTTTATAGCTTGCACCTTCTCTTCCTTTACAAGAAGATTTTGTTTATCACTGGAAGGCAATTACCCATTACTACATAGAGACTTCAGGTAATTTTTGAATTAGGTACAGAAATTGTATATGAAGATAAGCTAGATTTGTGAAATGCTAGATTTAACTTCCCCCCAAAGGGTGTTTTTTAAAAACAACTTATTCTGCTTTGATTCACATTTTTAAAAATGTCCTAAGATCGCAAAGGCAAATAGTGGTCAATGTCATCATTCATTTTTTTATTTTCTGTAATTGGAAATGTGCCCTTTAGTGTTGGACCTAATTTTTTACTTCCTTCTTTTCTGTTCAATCGAACAGCAGAAATTCGCAGAAATGTTTATTAAAGGGTGCTACCTTTCCTGATGACTATTCTCAGCTCTTGAATCCCCACTCCCAGCACCACTGAGGAAAACACATTTACCATGACACATTATAAGTTAATTTCTTTTCATTTTTCAACATTAAGGAGTCTTTCTAGTAGTAATTGTTTTCTTAATGATCAATAGCAAATAGTCCATTTTGAATAGTTATTATGGTCTGGTGAATTTGTGGAAAATTCATGAATAATTTTCAAATCAAAATTTAAAAAATATTTTTTTTCAGTCAGTTGATCAATAAGCATTTATTCAGTGCCAAGGACTATGCTAGGCACTGGACGCACAAAGAGAAAAATGAAACAGTCCTTGCCTCCAGGGAGCTTATATTCTATTGGAAGAAAATGAGATGTACACATATAAGCAAATACAAAGTATTTGTTTTTGTAGGGAGAGGCATGTTATGGCAGTAGCAGCTGAGTGGATCAGTGCATTTAGGAGGGGGCACTCAAGCTGAATTTTGAAGGGAGTGAAGGCACGAGTGAGGCAGCCAGTGCAAAGACAAATAGCCAGTAGCTATCTTTTCAGTTCCTGTTATCAGAACTATCCCAGGGAATAAATCTCAAGAAGTTTCCAATATCTTTTGGCAGATAAAATATTCACACATAAAAATTACTTATAAGCTGAACAAGGACAAACACTAACCTTATAGTTCCTTTCAAATTCCCATAAATTCCCTGGTTCTAGGTAAGAAACAAATAAGAGCTTAACAGATGCTATTAAATACATGTATTATACACACAGTGTACATATAAATTTGCGTACAACTCAACCTATCAACAAATATTCATTAAGCACCTATACTTTTTGTAAGGCGCTATGCCAAATAACTGGCACTACAAGTAAAAAGAATGAAACAGTAAGCTAACGCTTTATAGAAATCAACACATCAAGCATATAACTTTTAGAATGTGAGTTTCTTAAAGTAAGGGAATTTTTTTTTTTAATTTGTATCTTTTGTATCACTAGCACTGTGCCTTATGCGTAGGAAATACTTAATGATTACTTGTCAAATTGAGTTATAGCAACATAGTACAGTACATATTAAATTTAGAAGTTCAGAGAAGACCCAAGTAGAGGAGTTAACCAAGAATTTGGTGTCTTTTGTTATCTTTTATATTCAGACATGCTTTGAAGTTGGACAAATAAAATGTATTTTTATAGTGACATGAGCTTTCAAAAAATTCTTTAAAACTTTCATGAATCCATTATTTCATCTCTACTGGTATTCTTTCTTTTAACAGTGTAGATAGAAATTTATCTATCACTTTTTATTCTCTGAGATTCTTATCAATCTCCAGTGTGTGCTGGAGGCTTTCCTCTGTTGTCTTCTAACATTATATTCATAATAGTGCAACACTGTTTGCTCTCCTTTCCTCTCACTGCACGGTTATTTCATCTTCTTTGGTGTTCAAACATCTCCTGAGTGACATCTTTTTCATCTTTTGGGGTTCGAGTTAATGTTGGCAATATATTTTATGCAGCCTGTTAATATCTGCTCCGAGTCTTTGCGTGGTCCTTTGGATCACCTACAATTTTGAGGATCACAGAATCATAGCTTTAGAGCTAGAAAGGATATCAAATACCAAAAATTTCTCCTATTTACTAATTGTTAATGGTTTATTTTATCTTTCAGGGCCTGTTTCTTTATAAAAATGAGCATTAGATTTAATGACTTCTGAGTGTTCTTCCAGTTCTGTATTAGAAGCAGTATAGTGTATTGGAAATGGTACTGGCTTGTTGTCGCAGGACCTGGGTTCATATTTCTATTCTGTAATACCTATGTGACCATGGGCAAGTTACTTAACTTCTCTGGACCTTAGCTTCCTCGTTTTAAAAATAAGGATGATCTGTTAAGGCCAGGTCTCTTCCAGCTCTTAATTCTGTGATCCTATTAACTCCTTCCAGTTTAAGCCTCAAGGGGTGAAACAACTTACCCACGGTCATGTCAACAGAATGTGTTTATTTTAATATTTTTCCAACAAAAATTTATTTTCTCTCTTCCAAATGTAATAAGAAAAACAAGACCCTTACAGTAAATAGTCAAGCAAAAAAAAATTCCTGTTTCAGCAATGGCCAAAAACATATGTCTCATTTTTCATGGTTGGTCATCATATTGATCATAGTTCTTGTGTCTTTCAAAGTTGTTTGTTTTTACAATATTGTTATTGTATACATTGTTCTTCTTGTTCTACTTATTTTGCATCTATTCATTACAAGCTTTGCAGGTTTCTCTGAAGTCTCTTGTCATTTCTTAAAATATAGTAATATTTTATTACATTGATACATCATAATTTGTTTAACCATTCCCCAATTGGTGGGCACCCCCTTATGTTCTGGTTCTTTGCTGTTGCAAAAAGAGCTGCTATAAATATTTTTGAACATGTAAGTCTACAGGTAATAAGTAAAAGACCCCTATTTTGAAGCCAGGTCCTTTAAGTATAAATTTAGCCTTTGTACCACTGCACTTGCCATCTCTATACTATAGTGGAGATGTTTGGCATTTTGTAATTTTCAGTTATGTAACATTACTATGAGAGTATTGGTGTTAAAAGCTTAAGATCATTGAAATTGTTGCACAATTTCCCAGATGTCATCTAAGTCACTTTCTTCCTCTTATTAAATTCTGGGCCTAGCTTATTGTTTAATCCATTGTTATAATATAAAAATAGGTTGGATTAAAAAGAGGAAAACACTTTTTCCTGACCAAATTCAATGATATGAGTATAACAGTATGTATGTGAATGCTGGGGGGAAATCTGTAATGTTTACTATGCCTTAACAGCAGATTTGAAAAGTCTAATCAAAAGATTTTCATAACTTTAAAAGGGTTTTCTTTTGTTTCCTCCCTTATTTAAAAAAACAAAAAAAACCACACATGAAGAAATGATGACCAGGTAGGATAAATTGACTTTCTCAATATCACATGATAACCAATTACAGAATCAAGAAAGAACCCAGTGGTACTCACTTTCTTCTCTATGCCTTCCTCTCCTCCCCAACTTTCCTCACCTCTTCTAATTGGCTACCCTAAGGGTAGCCAATTTTCTTTATAAGTCATCTTAAAAGTCAGGTTGTCCAAATTATGGTTAAATTAAACATTTATTTATTATTTTTTTGGAAATGTTGAATTGATGTTGCTATTTCCTTCCATAATCATGTTAACTTATGGAAAATACACTGCGATTCTATTTAATTCAAGAACAATTTATTAAGCACCTACCATAATGCATTGTACTAGTGGAGATACAGACATAAAAAAGATCTGCTTGGCCTTGTTGACCTTATAATTAGGGGGACATAAAGCAGGCACAGAGAAATATACAAACTAAAACATGATAAGTGCAAAAGAAGTTCCTTATTGGTTATTTTGGATGAACAAGATTTAATCCAGAATATTGAATAAATTCTTCAAACAGGGTTATGGCAAAAAAGTATTATTTTTAATGAGAAAACAAGTTATGATGTGGATTCATTCACATTGTATAGAGTCTGAATAGTGTTAAGAAAATACAGGTATTTTAAAATCTATGTGATTAAAAATAAAAATATATTTTAATGTATGTTTGGTGGATACTATTTTTACTCTTTAGATGATAAAGCTCCAGTGACAGATACAAACATTCCATCTCATCTGGAACAGATGCTAGATATCTTGATACAAGAAGAAAATGAACTAGACTTTGGAGAGACTGGGCCTTGTATGGAATATTTACTTCATCACAAGATCTTGGAAACATTATACACGTTAGGGAAAGCTGATGTAAGTTCTTAACTCTTTCTGTTCTTATGCATTTTATGAAACTTTATGAATACTTTGCAATCAAAATATGGAGTGACCAGGGATCAAGCTTGCTAAAATTAAGTCATTTATTTGTGTAGACTATGTTGTCATTAGTGAGCAGAGATCATTCATTTCTTTTTTTTTTTTCAAGATCAACAAGATTATTTATTAGTGATAGAATAAAAAATCTAATACACATTCCATGCAAGTTATTTTATTTTTTCGCTCACGAAAATTAAAACCCACAGGCGGGCCGGTGCAGCCCACGGGCCATGTTTTATTTTATTTTATTTTATTTTTTTAAGTTTAATTTTATTTATTTAATATATTTAGTTTTCAGCATTGATTTTCAAAAGAATTTGGATTACAAATTTTCTCCCCATTTCTGCCCTCCTGCTCACTCCAAGATGGCATATATTCTGGTTGCCCCATTCCCTTCTGTCACCCCATTCACCTCCCGTCCCCTTTTCCCTTCTTCCCTTGTAGGGCAAGATAAATTTCTACGCCCCATTGCCTGTGTATTTTATTTCCTAGTTGCATGTAAAAACTTTTTTTTTTGTTTTTGAACATCTGTTTTTAAAACTTTGAGTTCCAAATTCTCTCCCCTCTTCCCTCCCTTCACTCCAAGAAGGCAAGCAATTCAACATAGGCCACATGTGTATCATTATGTAAA
>JAQQSZ010007783.1:0-13216 GCA_028646595.1 Phalanger gymnotis | reverse complement strand
TGGATTCTTTCAATTTCTATTTTGCCCTGTGACTCTAGAATATCAGGGCAGTTCTCCTTGATAATTTCTTGAAAGATGATATCTAGGCTCTTTTTTTGATCATGGCTTTCAGGTAGTCCAATAATTTTTAAATTCTCTCTCCTGGATCTATTTTCCAGGTCAGTGGTTTTTCCAATGAGATATTTGACATTGCCTTCCATTTTTTCATTCCTTTGGTTCTGTTTTATAATATCTTGATTTCTCATCAAATCACTAGCTTCCACTTGCTCCAATCTTATTTTTAAGCTAGTATTTTCTTCAGTGGTCTTTTGGACCTCCTTTTCCATGTGGGTAATTCTGCCTTTCAAGGCAGAATTTTCAAGAATTTTTCCTCGTTGGCTTTTTGGAGCTCTTTTGCCATTTGAGTTAGTCTATTTTTTAAGGTGTTGTTTTCTTCAATATATCTTTCAGTGTATTTTTGGGTCTCCTTTAGCAAGTCAATGACTTGTTTTTCATGGTTTTTTCTCATCCTTCTCATTTCTCTTCCCAATTTTTCCTCTACTTCTCTGACTTGCTTTTCCAACTCCTTTTTGAGCTCTTCCATGGCCTGAGACCAGCTCATGTTTTTCTTGGAGGCTTTTGTTGTAGGCTCTTTGACTTTGTTGACTTCTTCTGGCTGTGTGTTTTGGTCTTCTTTGTCACCAAAGAAAGATTCCAAAGTTTGAGACTCAATCTGGGTGCATTTTCACTGCCTGGCCATGTTCCCAGCCAACTTACTTGACCCTTGAGTTTTTTGGTGGGGTATGACGCTTGCAGAGTGAAGAGTACTACGTTCCAAACTTGGGGGGATGCGCTGTTGATTTCAAAGCCCTTACAGTCAGCTCTGCCACACCAGCAATCCTCCTTCCCCAAGAACACCCAACCTAGACTGGACTTAAATCTTCAGCAGGCTCTGCACTCCTGCTCTGATCCACCACTTAATTCCTCCCACCAGGTGGACCTGGGGCCAGAAGCAACTGCAGCTGTAGCTGCCCCATCTCCACTGCCCCTGGGGTGGTGGCTGAACCAGAAACTCCTTCCACTCCCCTTAGCTTTTCCCATTAACCTTCTCTGTTGTCTTTGGTGTTTGTGGGTTGTGAAGTCTGGTAACTGCCACAGCTCACTGATTCAGGGCTCTAGGGCCCAATCTGCCTGGCTCCTGGTCTGGTTGGTCCGCACCGGCCATGCTGGGCTCTGCTCCCAGCTCAGTGCGGGATAGATCTTACCCAGAGACCATCCAGGCTGTCCTGGGCTGGAACCCTGCTTCCCTCTGCTATTTTGTGGGTTCTGCAGTTCTAGAACTGGTTCAGAGCCATATTTTATAGGTTTTTGGAGGGACTTGTTGGGATGCTCATGCTAGTCCCTGCTTTCCAGCCACCATCTTCTATTTCATGTAGTTTGTAAGGCCAATTGGTTGTGATTTTCAGTTATTAATTGTCTGTACTTGCAGCTAAAAATTGGTCATGCTTTGGAAGCAGACAAAACCCCTTATACCTCCCTCTTTTAGAAATATTAAGAAAGCATTTTAAAATTACCCTAATCTGAAATATTTGGACTTGGAGGAAAGAAAAACATTAGTCTTTCTTTAACTGTCAATTTCTAAATGATATCCTGCTTCTCTTCTCCAAGAAGGACTCCTCCCTGAAGGAGGATAACTTGAAAAGATGAAGGCCTCCTTCAACCCCCTTTCTCTACACCTTGAATGCATTAAGATAATGATCAAACTAAGAGATCTCCTTGGAGATTACTTTTGATGAGCTGAAAAGGAAACCTACTGAAGGAAGCAAAGAAAGATTGAATGGTATGATTCTCTAAGGGTGTGCTGAGTTTAGAGTGACAGTTCTTTGATCAAGCAGACTGCTTACTGAATTGTTACCTAAACTCTAGACACTAGCTCAATCTTAACTGTCAAGTTAAACAAGCATTTACTAAGTGCTTATTATGTGCCAGGTACTGTGTTAAGGACTGAGGATACAAATACAAACCAAAAGAAAGACAGTTCCTCCCTCAAGGAGCTTATAGTTGTATGGGGAACAATATGAAAAGGAGCAGAAAAACAAAGGGGTTGAAAGAGAAGGAGGCATGATGGCAGTCTGGACAGCCAAGAGAGAAGCCATGAGATGAGTGAAGGGTGGCTGACCAGGGCGCTTCTTCGCATTTGCCATTTGCAATCCACGCCTTGTCTCTTCTTCCTTTCTCACCCTTGCTTTTCTCTCCCAAAAGTCTCTCAACCAATCAGGAGACACATCTCCCTCTCTGATGCAGCATACAGCAACATAGGGCTATCCTTCAGGGGAACCCTCAAACCTATCAGGGGAGAATGAAATAAAGAAATAGGTAAGCTTTGGATTTAACGCAAACCCTGGATAGGGAGAGAAGTAAGAAGGGAAAGGAGAAGAAGAATCATTATCTGGTGTCAGTTCCCTTGAATTGAAAGTTCACTCATCTGTTCAGACCCACCTCTGTGTGTTTGTCTGTCTTTCTGTCTGTGTCTCTCACTATGCCACTCTGTATGTAGAGGATGCGAGGGGGAGTTAACAGTAGTAAGTGAGCCCCAGAGATTGCTTAAACATTAGACATGCCTCCCTACCCACTCCAGTTTCTCTTAAACCTTTACTGCATAATGTTGCAACTCACTCTTGCCTCCCTTTGTGAGATTTCTCTTTCGAGCAAGGGAAGGTTAACAATGTCTCTTTAAATTTATAAGAAAAAGAAACATTCCCCCATTGGTAAGTAGACAAAGTATATCAATAGGCAATTTTCGGAGGAAGAAATCCAACCTATCAATCCAACAGAAAAAAAGTTCTAAATCACCATTCATTAGAGAAATGCAAATTGAAATAACTGTGAGGTATCACCTCACATCCATCAGATTGGCAAAGTTGGTAAAAAGAAGGAAAATGACAAATGCTGGAGGGCCTGTGGGAAAAGAGGTATATTAACATACTGTTTGTTGGTGAAGTTGTCAATTGTGCCAGCCGTTCTGAAAGCAATTTGGAAATATGCCCCCAAAGCATTTACCTGTGCATATCCTTTGACCCAGCAATACAACTAGTGAGTCCATACCCCAAAGAGTTTAAAAAGAAGGGGTGGGGAAGGATTCAGAGGATCCTTAACATACAAAAAATGTTTATAGCAAAGATATGGAAATTGAAAAGGTGCCTATCAATTGGAGATTGGCTGAACAAGTTATGGTACCTGATGGAATACTACAATGCTATAAGAAATAATGAAGGGGATGGTTTCAGAGAAACATGGGAAGACTGAATGAACTGATACAAAGTGAAGTGAGCAGAATCAGGAAAATAATTTCAATTTATAGTATAACAATTATATTGTAAAGACAAACAACTTTGAAAGACTTGGGAACTCTAGCAATGCAAGTACCAACTACAATTATAGAGGACTTATAATGAAACATGCTACTCACTTCCAGATAGAGGTAATGGACTCAGAGTACAAATTCAGGCATATTAAAAAACATATATATATATACACACATAAATAATATGCCTCAAATTGCACTCTGTATCTCTATATCTAGAGATATAATTATCCCTTCCACATCACAACTTTCCCCATTGTGGTTTCAATATATTGCATAAGAATATGCTTAAGAAATATGGGCATAAGAAGTTAACTGGGAATTTCGGGGGAGTTTTGTGGAATCTGCTGACAACATGTGAAGGCCAGCAGATGACACAGAAAAAGTTTAGAAACTCAGAAATGAACAAAACATATGTATAGTATTATATAATATCAACCCAAATTTTACAATAAGATACTGTAAAAACCCCATAAGAGAAAAAAAAATTCAGACTTCTGTGGTATAAAGAGAGGGCCAAAAAACTTTATGTGGATTTTCCAGATCATGGGGGTGTGCCCCTAACCCCTGTAATGTAGAAGGGATAATTGTAAATATGTGTAGAGAGAGAATCTTGCATATACATATGTTTCTCTCTCTCTCTCTAGATTCAATATACACACATTTACCTACACACATATGTATATATGTGTATATATGTACACACACACACATATATACACATGCACACACATATACACATGGCTAATGTGGGAATTTTTTTTTGCTTATGCATGTTTACAATGGGGAAAAACAATGAAATAATTTTGAAGATTAAACAGTGTCTCCTCACTGATCAGTGGCTCAAACAAAATTGAATATTTGTCCTCCCTGAGTTGCTTCACCTCTGGTGTGTATATCTTCTTAGAAGAAGGGGCAAAGGGAAGAAATTCCCTGAAGTCTTTGGGGAGGGAAGCTGGAAATAGGGATGTGTTGACCGGCTGGTTTCATCTACATGATTGCTGCTTCCAAAGTCTTTTTTCTCTCTCTCTCCTCTGTGGAGTTGTTCTTATACAAGTCACAAATGAAGAATGTCGCTTCTCTCCAAAGGTGTTGTGCTAATTCTGTCCCCTCACACAGACAAACAGCTTGGAGTCATTCCCTCCACCAGTTAAGGGAATTTTATGCAAAATGCTTCAGTCTTGGCTGGAAATCTGGGTTACATATATCTGTATCTCCTTGGTAGAGGAGGTAAAGGGAGCACTGTAAGGTTTTCAGCAAATGTGGTAAAACAACACATGAAATAAAAGAACAATAAAAAATAGGAAGCAAATAAAACACTAACTGAGGCTAACAAGGGAAAGCCTCAAGAAGGCTTCTACTTTGACTCTTTAGTTTCTATGTCATCTTGCCAGAAACTCTGCTGCCACAGGCAGATGAAAATCAGAATTATTCTGGCTGCTGCTAAAGCACTAGGATTGAGGATCTTTACAATTCAATCTGGTAACATTGACTGAATCAACACTCAAGGAGCCCTGAATGGTGCCATGATGGATATCAAAGAAAGATCAGAGCTTTTCTTCTCAAGGGCACAGTTCCCAAGGGCAGCTAGCAGGTGCAGTGAATAGAACACCAGCCCTAGAGTCAGGTAAGACCTGAATTCAAATCCAACCTTAGACATTTACTAGCTGTGTGACCCTGGGCAAGTCACTTAACTCCAAAACCAGAAGGGCATAGTTGAATAGAGGAGATAGTAAATACACAGTTGAGAAAGACTTGAATGTACCTAAAAAGCAACTGTAATGAAATTATTATTTTTCTGCCTTTAGGAAGATAGGATGAAGATTATTCCATCTTCATCCCCAAGCCTTTTTTTTTGTTTTTGGCTTGACCTGTGCTTTCATCTGTGCAAGACAATCCCCATTAAGACAATTCCCTTTACCAATGCAAAACAGCAAATATTCTGTAATTTATAGTCTTAGAAGGTTGTTTGAGGAACTATGAAGACTTGCTGGGACACATGTAGCCAGTATGTATTGGAGCCAGGACTTGAACCCAGTTCATACTGATTCTGAGTTCAGTCTTCTATCCCCTACACCATGAAGACAGCTTTCCCTTCAGTCTTGTTAAGTAAAATCTCTGTCATATTTTGTATGCACCAAGATTAGCAACCAGGGTGTGATGGGAGTCCAGGGCAGGAATTGTTTCATTTTTGTTTTTATATCCCTAGCACCTTGAATAGCCACTGGCCTATGGAAGACACGTAATGAATGCTTGTTGATTGATTGAATGATGGTTGGGATCCAAAGAATATTTCGATAGAGCATTATGTTGAATCTGATGAGATGAAATTCTACAGGGATAAATATAGAGTTGTATCCTTGTAGGTGTGTATAATTACATGGGATGTCTAAACATATAAAAAGGAATCTAGAGAGGAGGTACTGAGAGGTATCTCTGGAATTTTGCACAACCACTTCCAGGGAGACTTTGATTTCTCCCTTGAGTGGAGCAAGAGAAGAGACCACAAAGCTTGGTGCTCTATTGTCATCTGAGAGTTCTTTCCTGGCCCCATCT
The DNA here is from genome assembly GCA_028646595.1 of Phalanger gymnotis. Taxonomy (NCBI): domain Eukaryota; kingdom Metazoa; phylum Chordata; class Mammalia; order Diprotodontia; family Phalangeridae; genus Phalanger; species Phalanger gymnotis. Next base: position 7,317 of record JAQQSZ010007783.1, on the reverse strand, counting down.
CATAAAGGGGAGGAGCATAGCCCTTAATTTATACTTGATGCTTTGACTCTCTTCCACCAAATGTTAGTAATAAAAAAGATAATTGTAAATAGTAAGTAAACCCACTTATCTAAGCAAATAGCAAACAGAAATTAGAAAAGTTACACAGATTCGAATATAATTTCAACAAAACCAAAAAGTGAATGAACTCTCTCATTGGGAGAGAGATACTTTAGTTCAAACCAAAGACTTCATTCAGAGAATTTCCTCTTGGGTGAGGTCAGAATGAAGTCTTTAGGAGGCAAGCTAGAAGAAATTAAGGACATGTTGAAGAACTGGTTTTTCCTGTGTGCCTACTGTTTCCAAAATCTTTCTTTTCCTCTTCATATTCCTGGAGTAAGTCCCCAAGAGAATCTGGAACCACATATGTCCTCTCTTGAAGAAGGAAAAAAGGAAGCATATATCTCTCCTCTCTAATGATTCGCATCAAGAAGTCAGCCTATAAGAAAAGACCCACACGTGCAAAAATTTTTATAGCAGTTCTTTTTGTTGTGTCCCAGAACTGGAAATTGAGGGGATGCCCATCAACTGGGGAAGGGCTAAACAAGTTTTGGTATATGAATGTAATGGAGTGCTATTGTGCTGTAAGAAATGATGAGCAGGTGAATTTCAGAAAAACCTGGAAAGAGTTACATGAACTGAGGCTGAGTGAAGTGAGCAGAACCAGGAGAACATTGTACACAGTAATAGCAACATTGTGTGATGATCTTCTTATAAATACAATAATCCAAGAAAATTCCAAAAGGCTCATGATGGAAAATGTTATCCACATCCAGAGAAATAACTATGGAATCTGAATGTGGATTATAGCATACTATTTTCACTTTCTTTTTTTTTTAGTTTATCTCTCTTTTGTTCTGTTTCTTCTTTCACAACATGACTAATGTGAAAATCTATTTAACATGATTGCACATATATAATCTGTATCAGACTGCTTGCCTTCTTGGGGAAGGGGGAAGGAAAGGGAGGGAGAAAAATTCAAAACTCAAAATCTTATAAAAAATGTTGAAAATTGTCTTAACATGTAATTGGAAAAAATAAAATACTATTTATATTAAAAAATAAGTAATTTTATGTTGCATCAGCATTTTCTCCATCAGTCAGGATGGGCTCATATACAATGTCCCAGACTTGGCTAAAAACAAAAATCAACTTAACAAATACAAGAAGGATAGGAATGGTTAGAAAGGATTATTAGGGGGTTTTGGTGAGCTGCTAGCTTTATATACAGTTATCCCTTCTACATGTGAGGAATAGGGATCCAGTGCCCCATTCCCTGTCTGCCCAAATCTGAAAAATCCATGTAAAATCTTTTGGCCCTCCCTTTGTATCAGAAAAGAAGTGAATTATCATGGTATTAAAAGATTAAATATGTTGATATTGTACAATACTATACATATATTTTACACATTCCTGAGTTTCTAAACCTTCTCTGTGTTGTCTGCTGGTCTTTGTATGTCACTTCTAGCTTTTGCAAAACTCCCCCCAAATTCCCATTTAGTTTCTTATGCCAGCCCTTGATACATTGAAGCTGTGATGGGGAAAGTCATGATGTGGAAGGGAAAATTGCATGGGTAGTATAATATGGTGGTCAAAAACCTAGTACAATCTTAGGTCACATTAAGAAAGGAGAGCTTCCAGGAATGAGATAGTAATAGTCCTGCCATCAAAATGTCATGTAGAGTATTGTGTTTGGTTCTGGGCACCAGGGTTTAAAAAAAACCCAACAAAGTTGTTGATTAGATAGAGAGCATCCAGAGGATATCCATGATGGTGAATCACCTTGAGTCCACATCTTGCGAGGGTTAATTGAAGGAGTTGTAAATATTTAATTTGGAGAAGAAAAGATTCAGTGAGGACATGATGGCAATTTTCAAGTATTTGAAGGGTTGTCATGTGAAGGAAGGGTTCATTGGTTCTATTTGGCCCCGGAGGGCATAATGAGGAGCAACTGGTGGAAGCTTCTTTTCTTTCTTTTTTCTTTTTAAAGGCAATCGGGGTCAAGTGACTTGCTGAGGGTCACACAGCTGGTGTATCTGAATTTGGATTTGAACTCAGGTCTTTCTGACTCCAGGGCCAGTGCTCTATTCACTGTGCCACCTAGCTGCCCCTGGTGGAAGTTTCAAAGAGGAAAATGGCTTGATGGCAGCAAAGACTTCCTCATCAACAGAGCTGTCCATAAGTGAAATGGTCTCCCTCAAGAAGTAGTGGGTTCCTCTTCCTTGGAGGTCTTCAAAAAGAGGCAGGATGACCCCTCATCAGGTGTATGAGCGTGGCAATTCTTTTCTGATAAGGGCTGGATTAGATAGCTGCTAAAGCCCTTTCCAGCCCTTAAATTCTGTGACTTTGTGGAATACAACCTAATAATAAAAAAAGTTGTTCTCCTGAGTTTTAACTGTATAAACCCAAACTGTAGCCTTTATAATTATAATGTCTTTAACATACTCAAACAGAGCTGCAATATCATTGATTTGGTGGTTTCCTCTAATGGTGAAATGGCAGCCTATCCATACCTGCCAATGGGCAGTTGTGACTGGTCCAAATCTTCCCATAAGTTCACCACAGGGAGTCCACCCAACATGCTGGAGGCCTTCCTCAGTTTCTCCTTATGTCTAGAGGGGACCAGTGGAATACTCTGACTTGTCATTCTTAGCTCTTGCCACAGACCCATCTTCTTTTTCTGTTACATAATTTCTTGATGACATCTCTTACTACTGTTTTTCTGAGTCCCTATTGGTCTCAACCTGCTGCCAACTCATGCACTCCAGGTGTTTTTCCATTGCCTTCTGTGTCACATTCATCTTTAGTTTTTGGAGGTACACTGGTATTCCATGCCCCATTTCTTTATCTAGAAGACTGGAGTCTAGAAATCTTAAAATCTTAATATTGTCCAGGAAATACCTATTCACCTATCCAGAGGGCTAGGTTTTTGGAACTCCTCTTAAGAACCTGTGGGTGAGAGCATAGACAACTCCCATTTACCTCTGCCCTAAAGCAGTTATTAATGCATAGGTTCCCAAAGTGGGCAATACCACCCTTGGGAGGTGCTGGAATGATGGGGGGGCATAGTAGCCTCAATTGTGGGGCATTGAATAAAAATAAGGGGATGGTGGAAGCATAAGGAAGGAAGAAAAGAGAAGAAATTTTTGAAAAACCATTCATACATGTTTCATCTGTTGTGTAACAGAGTTAATGTGATACTGATCACATTATTTGCCAAATAACCACAGAAAATGCAAGTTATAACTGATCAGTGGTTAAGTCCTCTGACAGGTCTTAACAAGCAAGTGTTGGCAGATGAGTATGTTGAGCATTGTCAGGAAGTCTAGCATGCATTAGCAGGAACATATGCATGTAATGACTTATTTACAATATGATGCTAAATGGTTACATGACTCAATAATGAGTCATCACAATTTTAGTGTAGGAAAAACTCTACATATTTAGGATAAATTATTAAATTTAAGGTATATCATTTAAACATTTTTTATTTTTTTGAAATGACACAAAGTGAAAAAAAAGGGTTAAAGAAAATAGATTTCCAGGGGGGGGGCACTGTGTAATTTTTTTTTGAAAAGGGGGCAGTAGGCCAAATAAGTTTGGGAACCTCTGTATTAATGGCTCCTTCAGAAGAGTCAGGTGAGGCTATGCTGATGCATAATCTTCTTCTATGATCCCCCAATACATCTACTTTTAGCTCTGTTGCTTTTTGTTCTATCCTCCAAAAAGGGGGAAAAGGCAAAAGGTTTTGACACTGCAACTGATTACTCTTTTGAAAACAGGCCTCACACAAAGGGTGGCTCCATTCCATAATAGTCTGAGCCAATCGGTTCATTCTCACCGAATGGAAAATGGGTCAAATGGGCATGTCCACATACCTCATAGGGAGATGTAAACAAATATCAAAGAGGGGTGTGTGTGTGCATGTATTATCCTAGTCAAGTCCCTATAGACTGTTACATCAGTAATAACTGGATGAAAGAGGAATTTACAAAATCACTAATAGATTTTTATCAAAGATAATGATAATATAAATGCTACATTTCAAAATAGGAAGTGTAATCAAAGTTGTGAGTATTCTGAAGCAAATTCATCGAGAGAAAAATTAGTGAATTAAAATTGCGCTTAAACATTTAGAAAAGGAACAGAAAATAGAAGAGAATTAAACAAGGTGAGAGTAGAGACCAATAAAATGAAAAGAAATAAATTAAAGAATCTTTGTTAAGAAGACTAACAATTAGCAGATCTAATTTAAAAAGAGAGAAAATACGAATAACTAAAATTAGAAATGCAAAAAAGAGAGATTTAAAGGGCCAAACAAATTAAAATAAAACCCCCAGAGATTAGTATATATAGATCTGGGACAATAAATTTGAGAAACAGTATTTGTTGGAGAAATCAAATCTCAAGAAATTAAAGTTTTTTCTTCCACTAGGTGGCAATATTTCTCTGAGAATCTCATCTTTTTTTTTTTTGTGACAAACATGAGGATCAATGACTTAAATGATCAGGCTGGCTTCAGTGGCAGTAGTATATTTGTTCTGTGAAGTCTGGATTCAGCCGAAGGGCCACACTTGAGGATCTAAAAGGCCACAGGTTCCCCACCCCTGTTAACTAAAGCATCTTGTGGTTGCTCTGGTTTCAAACCCAATCTCATAAGGAAAATCTAGGGGAAGGTCACAATTTGCTATAATGTTAAAGCCTTTCCCAATCTTTCTTAATTATAATGTCTTCCCTGATTATTTCCTACTTATTCTGTTGAGAGCTTGTTTGTAGTTCTTTTTTTTGCCTGTATCTCCCCCACAAAATTGTGAGCTCTTTGAGGGCAGGGACTGTCTTTTACATTTCTTTATATTCCCAGCACTTAGCACAGTTCCTGGAACTAGCAGAAATTTAATAAATGCTTACTGACAGACTATTGTTTAAAGAAAAAGAAAATAAATTGAACTGAAGGTTAAAATAAAAAAGAAGAATTCACCAAGGGATCAAAAAAAAAGACCTGAAAGTTCAATGATTTAAAGAATACTTAAAGAAATGGTATAAAAGGAGAAAAAGCTGAATTAATTAATGATCTCCTATAAGTATCATAGTATCATAGATTCAGAATTGGAAAGAAACTTAGTGGTTATCTATTCTAACCCTCTTATTTTATAGATAAGGAAGCCAAGACTGAAAACCTTTTCCAAGTTTACATAGGTATGTGGCAAAGCTGAGATTTGGCCTTTTTTGCTCCAAACATTCTTTCTGCATTTTTTCCACTGAACTACACTGTTTATAAATAATTATATTTTGTGGGAGGGGAAGTTGTGAAAGTAGGGAGAAGGGAGGTAAGAGACAGAGATTTACCTTGATCCAGTCCATAGAGGAGAAGAGAAGGTAATTTTTTTAGCCTTTCAACAAGCATGGAAAGCAATACGGATGATGGGAAGGGGAAGGGGAATAGAGAGATTCCTCATTTCAGATAGGAAAAGGAAAGACTACCACTAAAAACTACCATAGGAGGGAGGAGGTATATGTCTACATTAAAAACAAAGGCTTTATAATGTGCTTTGTTGGGGCATGGTGAGACTCATGAAGATAGCCTTCTCTGAGGAAAAGATTGTACCCTAAAGGACTACATTTCACCTCAGGAAAGGAATGTATGCACCTCCAAAGGCAGTTAACATTCAAGAAAGTAGAAGATACATAGTATTAGCGGTTTTAGGAGTGGAGAGTGATTATGATGAAGGCAGGGGACAGGATTAGGGCCTCATGTCTTGGGCTTCCCACCATGTAACACTGCTTTAATTCGATATTGCTATGTTTATGAAATGATGTTTCTAAGAATGAGCTACAGCAGAAAAAAGAGGAGTATATGTGTACGATTTACAAATGCAGCACCAAAGAAATGGAATAGAGCAGAGAATTAAAATTTCATACACCACAAACTCTATTCTTAAAAGAGACACAGAATGAAAGGAGACCAAGTAAGTCATAAACTGGAGGATAGAATTAAGAATAGATTAGAAAGGGGAAGGATACAAACAAAATTGAAAATTGGCTTTTTAAAAAATGAACAAAAATGAAAATATTTTAGCTAACTAGATCAAAATAAAAAGAGAGAAGAAAATGAATTTTTTTTGATGTAGATGAAGCAGAAGCATGCCAATGTTCTCTTGCTTGGTATTTATACTTTATTGACACACTCTGTAACTCACATACATCATAAAGAATCTATAAAATAGGTACTTGTCAATGGAAAGCTTTAGGCTATTTTCCATTAGCAGATCCAACCCCATCATTAATCTTCCCTTATGCTTTGGGTTTCCCCAAGACAATAATACTTCATGGAGGTATACCAACATTTTCGAGTATTTCATATCTCTACTTTCTCCTATCTCTTTCATTATCTTATTTCTCTACCAGATATATCATCATATTTTCTCTACCAGTCTTTAGAAAATGGTAGACCCCACTGAGACACCTGTGGCATATACTCAATGTGGTAAAATCCAGCCAGATAGATTCAATCAATCTTCTTCTTGTCTTCTGCCATAGGAATATGTATATTAGCCACTATACAATCAACCAAAATCACTGGCCACTTAACAGCTAGTCCAGGACATCTTAAATTCTTGGCATGATATCCAAAAGAACCACTCTAGTCCTTTTGTTCAAAAGTTAGTCATCTACACACATACATATATTCTTCCATTCGTCTTCGGTACCACCACTATAGATGATGTGTATGGGGTGCTGGACTCTATGATGATGACATTAACTGGTAGGTTTCTAATTTTTCTTGATCATTACAGGAATGGTCAGGAGTCAGTGAACTGAATTTTGTAGGCTGCTCCTTGGACATATTCCACATCCCACTTCAGCAGTGAGAATACATCTATCCTTTTGCTGAATTTCTGCCTTAACCTGAATTCAAATCCAACCTCAGACATTTACTAGCTGTGTGACCCTGAGAAAGTAATTTAACCTTATATCTGCTTCAATTTCCTCAACTATAAAATGAAGATGATAATACCACGTACCTCCTGGGTTTGTTGTGATGATCAAATAAGGTAATATTTACAAAGTGCTTAGCACATAGTAGGTGCTTAATAAATGTTTATTCCTTTCCTTCCTTCGTTCCTTTCTTTTTTCCTATCTCCCTCCCTGTCTTCTTCCCTCCATTCCTTCCTCTTTGCCTCCTTCCTCCCTCCCTCTCTTCCTTCACTCCTTTCTCCTCTTCTTTCCATCTCTCCTTCCTTCCTTCCTTCCTTCCTTCCTTCCTTCCTTCCTTCCTTC
>JAQQSZ010007782.1:0-13216 GCA_028646595.1 Phalanger gymnotis | reverse complement strand
GCCTCACAAGAGTAGCCAGGAGGCCACAGAAAAATAAGATGGCATAAATCGTATTCACTGGCCTCAAGACCTTGCTCGAACTCCTGGGTCCACACAGGTTGGCTCTGCTTCGGCTTTTTTCAGCTGTAGTTTCTCACCTCTCCTCGCAGCCAAGCCTCTGGCATTCTCCAGCCCTGCCTCAATGACCAGAGACCAGAGTCCAGAGACCCATTGGTTCTGGAGTTGGCCCCGCTTAAGTCATTAATCTAGGCCCACACAGGTTTCACACCTGATAGGGCTTTGAGAGTACTTTCACGGTAAACAAAAGCCAAACTCTTCAAGGGCACCCGTTAAACTAAGCCCATTTTGCCTTACTGGCACAACAGGCTGCCTGAAATTCCTTCATCTCTTCATTTAGAGAAAAATTTTTCTGATTCATTGTGAAGGGAAATAGAGATTTTGCATGTCTCCATGCAAATAGATCCATGCTAGTAGTTCTAAACAATTTTAGTCTGAGGCCACTGGGGGATGCAACTAGTTCTACTTAAAAATGTATGGCTTTTTACAGCTTTATATTAAGTATCTACAGCACTTTTTAACTCTGCCGAGCACTTTATCAGCTAATGTTGCCATTTCATTCCCATAAGGTTCTAGGGCAAATGTTACAGAATCACAGAATGTCAGATTTGGAAGTACTATCATCTAATCCAACCCATCCCCTGCCACACACCTCCATAGGACTCTCCCAACAAGTATTCATCCAGTCATCCTGCCTTTGTTTGAATATTTCAAGTGACAAGAAACCCCTAATCTCCCAAGGTAGCCCCTTGTGTTTTTGGATAGTTCTAATTGTTGGAAGTTCAGTGGTGCAGAGTCTTGGGTCTAGAATCAGGAAGACCTAACTTTAAATCTAACCTCAGACACTTAGTAGCTGTGTGACTCTGGGCAAGTCACTTAATCCTCTTTGCCTCAGCTTCCTCATTTGTAAAATGAGCTGAAGAAGGAAATGACAAATCACTCCAGTATCTTTGCCAAAAAAAAACCCCAAGTGAGGTCATATCTGACTAGACATGACTGAGCAACAGCAACAGCTTCACCCCATTTCTTATTCTGTAACTTTCACCCATTGCCCCTCATTCTGGTCCCTGGAACCAAACTGTAAGGCTAACCCTGTCTTCCATATGACTGTCCCTAAAGAATTTGAAGATAGCTACCATGTCCTCTTGTCAGATACCCTTTTCATGGACAACTTGGACAATAAGAGGTTAAATGACTTCCCTATTAATCAAATTATAAGGCCACTGTCTACTATTGGCAAACCTTCACATGAAGCTTCTATAAAAGAAATAGATAAGGAGTGAAGAGGGCAGAGTGAGAGCTAGAATTTTTGCTTTGCTCATTCACATCTTTTAGTACAATAACTGATAAAAAGTGCCAGACTTAATAATGATTGAGAAAGCCAAGAAAAAGTCAAAGGAAGGTCATTTTTCCAGCCCAGGGCAGCTTAGGAGGACAGACAGAGAAGTCTGTAGACACTGGATTGGATACTGGTTAGAAGTGTGGCACAGCAGAAACAGTGGTAGGGGGCAGTCAAGCACCCAGGGAGAGTAGGGGCTAAACATCTCGTCAGAAAGAAATGCCAGGGGATCCCTGTGCTAACAGTGGGTGCAGGATCAGGTGTCATTAGGCAGATCTATTACACATTACTGAGTTCCAGATCACAGTTCTAGGGCAGAGAGAAACTGTCACAATCACAAGGAAGAGAAGGGTCCACCTATGTAAGGAAAAAGGCAAGTTCTATCTCCATAGTTGTGTGGCACAGAGTAAAAAAGCAGATGGGGACTTGGTCCACACATAAGCCTGCATTGAAATAAACCTGCTCAGGAGAGCAAATCCAAGGAATAACAAGCAGTTCAGTGACTCTAAACCTGCAGAATCCTCAGTGGGTCAACTGTAATTGAGTCCAGTATCAATCTACAGAAAATCAACCACACAGGAGTCAACATACTCAAATCATTCCAGGAATATACAGACCAGGAAGTCAGAATAGACTCGTCCCCAAACCACACCACTTTGCAAGAAACAAAAACTTACAGGCCTTAGAATGAGTTGTGAAAACAGCAGAACATAAAACATGAAATCTCATATCAGCCATCCCTAACCCTGGAAATGACCAGAGCCGAATATTAACATAAAGTCCAAAGTCAAGAAGTAGGCTGGAAACACGAGCAACCTAGATCATAGAGATTAGACACAAGCCTAACGTGAATTCCTAGGAAAGTTAACAAGATATTAAAAAAAAAGCACAGACATATGATTTTAAAAAAGAAACAAGAGTGGAAGAGAATAAATTGAGGGTGGGAATGAAGGTTATGCAAGAGAAATATGAAAAAAGAATTAACAGTTTGGTAAAAGAATTTTTAAAAAAAAATGAAGAAAATAACTCCTTAAAAATTAGAATTGGCCAAATGGAAGCTAATGACTCCTTGAGACATCAAAAACCAATAGAATAAAAGGCTGAAAAATAGAATAAAATGAAAAATATCTCTTAGGAAAAACAACTGACTTGGAATATAGATTGAAGAGATAATTTAAGAATCATTGGATTATCTGAAAACCATGAAGAACTTAGAAAACAATTGGAGAAATTAAAAGGGAAAATTGCCCAAATATCATAGAACCAGAGGACAAAGCAGAAATTGAAAGAATCCCCTGGCCACTTCCTGAAAGAATTCCCCAAATGAAAACTCCTAGGAATTTTATAGCCTAAACCTAGAACTCCCAGGTCAAGGAGAAAATTTTGTAAATAGCCAGACATATAGAATTCAAATACTATAGTCAGGATCACACAAGATTTAGCAGCTATTTCTATATAGTAGTAGAAGGTTTGGAATATAATATTCAGGAAGGCAAAGAAGCTAGAATTACAACCAGCAGTAACCTATCCAGCAAAAGTGAGTATTATCCTATAGGATATTTAATGAAATAGAGGACTTCCAAGAATTCCTGATAAAAAGACCAGAATAATTTTTAAAATTCAAAATTCATTCAAACGCAAGACTCAAGAGAAGCACAAAAAGGTATACATGAGTGAGAAATCACAAAGGAGTAAATATGATTAACTTTTTTTACATCTTTATATGGGAACATGATCTATGTAACCCCTCAGGTAGTTTTTTTTTTTAATCATCACTAGGGCTGTTAAAAGAAGTCTAATCAGACAGAGGGCATGAGTGTGATTTTATTATGTTAGTATAATATAAAAACAAGCATGGAAGAGTAATAAAGAAAAGAAGAAGAAGGGAGTGAAAGAACGGGGAAATGTTTTTTCACATAAATGGGGCATGTAAGGAGTTTATACAATGGAGGGGAACACAGTGAGGGAAGCAGGTAATAATTGAACCTCACTCTTATCTGAACTGGCTCTAGGAGGGAAGAATTCTGGCCACCAGGTCATGTTTTGCTAGGTATTCAGTAGGTATTAACTTTTCACAGCAAATGGCGATGTTATACAGTTTCTATGATTTATTCACATCATTTGCAAGGAACATAAAATCCAGGTTTCATAAGGCTAACGCTTCTATACTTTTTGGTGCCATTACCTGGTTCTGAAGTGCCACCTTCCCATTCCCTACAGACAAGTCCAAATGATTCATATATTTGTTCAATGATTCTTTGCTGGTGTATTGTTGGTTAAGTTCAGTGGATGTCACCCAGGGTGAACCTTTATATTCTACTTAATAACTTAAGTCATTTTATGGGACCCACCTGGAGGTAAGTTTCGGTTATATTTGACAAACAACCTGATATGTGCCTATCCTTAGCCTTTATTATTTCTCTGGTAAAAAATGGTGTTTGTTCCAGAAGAATTTCTTTACATTTTTAACCAGTTTGTCATCATTATTAATGATAATAATACAACAACAATAATAATATAAAATCATTATTCTCATTTTGTTCAGTTGAGTTCAGATAAACAAAGTCTTGGTACAAGCGCTATCTTGTTATGTTTTTGTATTTAACATTCTGCAGAGTATTGCAAAAGTGGGTAAAATAACATCTTTTTTCTAACTGAATAAAAGTATTAAAATAAAAACTCATCTGCTGTAGGCTCACTGAAAGCATTCTTGGGACATCTCCAGCAGCTAACAGCATGGCAAGAATGATATATGCCTCATTCTGTTCCCAGATGATTTTGATTTCTTTTGCTAGGTCTCTATATTTTGAAAGCTTTTTGTTCTTTGAAACTTAGAGATTTTTGAGTAGTTTGTATTGTATTTTAAAAGATTGTCCCAAAGTTTTAATGGATCAACGTTATGTCTGGATGATTAAGGGTAAATTCTGTCTGGGATAATTGTGTGGCTTTAGTACAATTTAATGGTTGAGGCCTCAAAATACTTTGAGAACTGCGTTTGTATGGGGATTTTTGTCATCTGTCAGTCCATAAATGGCAGTGAATTTCTGACACATAATTCTAGACACTAAGCCAAGTCTTGCTAAGTATTCTGAATATGGTAAATTTCTGTATTTTAGTTTCTACCATTTCACTAAGTCCAAATTCCTTAATGATAACCCTTTCGTAATCTATGATAGTAAATGACCTAGTCACAAATTACTGTCATAAACTCTAGTGTTTGCTCAATGATTTGTTCAGTGTTTTTCTGTGGACATATTGTTGCCTGACTTCATGCAGATGTATGTATTTGTATATGGGAGAGTGAGACAGAGAGAGACAGAGACGCAGAGATAAAGACAAAGTATAAGAAAAGAAGATACAAAGAGGAAGACAGAAAAATAGATACAGAGACAGAGAATTTCTTAAGTGCTTAACCTGTGGCTGACATTGTAGAGGCTTTATTCTAAAAAGTCTACATGCCCATGGGGAATAAAATCCATAAAGGGGAACTAGAAAACAAGGATAAGGCAGAGGATGAAAGGTCATTAGAAAGAAAAATGGATAAGTACAGAGACTGAGTTGAACAGATATGAAAGAAGCATAGTTGAGACTCATCATGAAATGGTGGCCCAGGCTAAAGACTTACCAATCAGGAGAATAGGTCTCTGAGTTATCTCCATAGTGGGCAGACTTTTGGAAATAAGGTAGAGAAGTCTAGAGAATGAACTGAAAGCAGAAAGAAGTGAAGAATATTTTGATTCCAGTGAACAAATCCAAGGAAGTGTACCTATCACATGCTATCGCTATTTCTCAGTGATGTCTGCTTGTTCCAAAAGTATTTCTCTAGGATTTTGACTGGTTTGTCATGGACTCCAAGAATAAATCTTCTGGCTCCTTTTTGGGAAGAAAGTGTCAATTTTTCTAAAGCTGCTTTAGGGTGATGGGGCTTGTGTTTCAGTAATATTGCATGAGTTTTTATAGTTTTTTTTCTAAATCTATTATGGTCCATTGTCTAGTTCCCAAAGTATACATTAAAACTGGTTTTACATATGTGTTAATTGCTTTAAATGTATTCTTCCTAATTTTAGAATGTCAAAAAAGTTTCAACATGTTCAGCCATAGTTGTCTCCTTGCTAACTTTATTGTGCTTAATGTGTCTTGCCTAGAGAACACCAAGATACTTCATTTATTTGTTTATACTGGGCTGGAAATGCAGCAGCCACTCACAGGACTGACCCTTTTACTGATGGTAATGGACATTTTGACCTCCTCCATCTCTGACCCACATCATTTCTCCTTTCCTTAAGCAAAGTAATGGCCTCATATTTGTGCCAGACTTAATAAATACCTGATCAGCTTATCTGTATCACAGCTCAGGACTCCTAAGCTCACGCGAACCATCAGTCACAGGCTCCTTGGTAGCAAGAATTACACATGTGTGCCACCATACACAATACCAAGACATTTGTAAGTACTTCTTTCATTTCATGGTTTAATTTGACCTCTGAGTTTAAGCTCGAAGCCTCCAGTCTCTATCTTTCATCGGAATCTATCAAGAATATTACACTTAATCAATCCCAAATGACATTCTGATGTAATCACAGGAAATTTCCAAGAGATGAAGGCATTATTTATTGTATTTTTGATGAACTATATAGCTTGATGTCATCAAATATTTAATAAGATTCTGGGTTTGGCTGTATCATTGACTGGAAGTCATAATTTGCTTTGCTTAGATAAAATGATAATGTATTTAAAGCTAAGCAGAATTATAGTAGGCTTAAAATGTCCCCAGAAAAATGATAGTATTATGTTGGTGATGAATTTTGGAGAAACATTTTACATAGGAATACAAGTACTCTAGGGTTCATCCTCCGTAAATATGCTTCTGTTTTATATATTTGTAGTGCATCAAAAAGATGTAAGTGAAGAAGTGAGTGAAACGCTTTGGAATGATCAGCAAAAGCAGTACATGTCTCATAGAACCTTCAGGCAGCATGGTCATCAATGACCACATTGATAACGAGTTATTCATTACATCTTTGGAACATATTTGTTTTCTTATAATTGCTTAATAGATTTTTTTCCCTAAAGATACAAACTCTGAATGCTTTCCATAAACTACACAGGTCTATTACAGGTTTGTTTTGGAAGGAGTTGCTGGCATTCATTTATTTTGGTAATAGGTATGGGATGTTTCCTGATGAGAAGGTAGGATCAGAATTTCTAACTGAGGGAAAGCTAGAAAAATCCATTGTGAGTAATCCAATCCACCGCTGTGAAGCATTTTGGACAATAATTATGAATCCCAGCCAGGTCAACTGCTTTATAGTTTAGTACAAGTTACGGTTTCACACACCACCTTTGACCTAACTGCCCCATTGTTCATCATATTAATTGTACACAATCTTTTTATTTCTCATTGGGACCAATTTGCATTTTCACTGTGTCAGACTTCTTGCAATAATACAAATAAACAAAAATTTTCAATATCATCTTTCAGTGGGAGTTTTCTCTATCCTCTGACTTTCTCTTCAAGCCTCTAAAGTGACATAATAGATAAATTCAAATATCATAAAATTTAAAAAACTTTATGCTAAAGTGTTTTTATGATTATGATTGTTGTTGCTGCTAAAGCCCATATTTACCCCTATATTCTCCAGAGAAATAATGAATTAGAACAAACTCAGAATAATTAAATTTTCAGATAATGTCTATAATGTCTAATGTCAATAAAAAGACTCACAGTGGGACTGCTCAGGCTGAAATATAATAGAAGTGATGACTGAGTTGCAAAAATTGTCATAGGGCATCATTGTATTTTTAGAAAATAAGATGGCCTAGTTGTTCTGTGAAAGTGAAGGTAACAGATGGACAGCCCAAATGCTGCTCTGGTATTCACAAATTATTAAAAGAACCAGGAAAATATCCTAACAACTAATTTGTTTCTCATGCAATTCTCAGACCAGATCACTCTCCATCTGCATGGTGATGGTGGTGATTGTCATTGTTGTTGTGTTTTGCAGTACATATATTGTGGACAATCATCTCAATAGGCTAGATAGTAGACATTATTTATCTACTTTTTCCCCCTGTGTATATTGTTAGGTTAAACTTTTTAAATGGTTTTGGACCTCATTAAGTTATCACTGTTGTATTGGGGGCATAGGGTGATATGTATCTTTGATACAAAATGACAATGGAGAAAAATTCTGCAAGATGAGAAGGTGTGGGTCAGTTGTAATCATAGGTCTATGAAAGTCTATTATGTTTAAGAATTATAATAGTCAGTTAGTTTCCACCATTCATAGAATGGTGGTTTGAAATCAGAGAGATCTGAATTCAAATCTTACTTTAGACACTTGATGTGTGACTTAGGCGTGTCCCTTAATCTCTCTTTGGCTCAATTTTCTCCTCTGTAAAATGGAGAATTTTACAGCACCTACCTCCCAGGGTTATTATGAGGATCAATATATGTAAAACATTTTGCAAATTTTAAAGCACTGTATAAATGCTGGCTATCATTATTATTAATAGAAATTATTAATATTTATTTTTCTAAATAATCATTACTAAATACCCATTTCTCTGCCTGTGGGAAATGAATTTGCTTCTAATCCAAGATATAAAGGAAAAATACTAGGCAACAAACCACCTGCCAAATGATAAGGTGGATGAATATCTGACTAATTCAGAACTGAAACCTAGGGTTATTTACACTTTTCATGCTAGACCTCAGGTGGATACCGGTCATCATTCTCCCTTTTATTACACCACCACACTCCAAATTTGAGGTTATTCCCTTCACCGCATTCTGCCCACTACCTTTTCTTCCAATATCTCATCTCCATTCTATTTCCCATCCTACTTCTTCCACAGCTTTTATTCCTAGTTCAAACTACACCCATTTCCACCTTGGGTCCTCTAATCATTGAGGAAACAGAATTCTTCCTGTCAGGAATCTCTAAGGCGCTCAGGTTTGACAATTAGTCACATGCATTTATTCCTCCTACCTCCCCCAATCTCTCACCAGCCTCAGTGTGTAAAATTTCAAAGATTTTAATCCCCAAGATTTTTTTCCCTCCTCGAAATGTAAATACATCTCAAAAGTAACTCGTGTTCTTTACCAGTCATTTGCACCCTAACATAAATTATTTCCTCTTTCAACATAGCAACTAATAGAGAAGAGTTGTTTTTTAAGGGAATAAGATACATAGGTTCCTGGGAGCAGCAAGGAGAGGAATACTTGGAGAAGGCAGACTCTGCCATGAGAGAGAAAATGCTATGAGAAGGCCATTATGGTGGAAATGCCAAGAAGGTAGATATCAAAACAGCTAAAAGAAAGGTTTAATTGTCACTGCAATGCTCTGACTCACACCAAGATTAATCATACCCTTTAATAACCCTTCTACTTCAACAAAGTAACTCCTTTTCCACAAAATATTCAATATAACCTCATAAAAAGTCAAAATGCTACTCTTATTAGATCATAGGATTGAGAGCTGGAAGGGGCCTCACAGAAGTCAACTAGTCCAACTCCCTCATTTTAGTGATAAGGATTTCTGAGGTCAAGAGAGTTTAAGTGAACTGCCCAAGTTCAGTCCAGGAGAGCCAGTGTTTGAACTTAAGTGCTCTGGGTTCAAAAATACAGCGCTTTTTCTATTACATCAGACTTTCTCTTATCAGGCAGGATATGACAAAGAGCAAATCATTAAGAGCTAATAACCCAAAACATACCAGTGAGGTTGAACAGTTACCATTTCCTTTGAGTAAAAATATACTTATAAGAGCCATCAAAATGGATTTATAAAAATAGAAGAAAGATTTTTAAAAATCACACAATTATTGTGGCTATACAAAATACAGCAGGTTTCATATTTGGTAAAGAATAAAATAAAGCAAAATAAGTCTAACCTATCATGTCTCTAAAAACAATAGAGACAAAATATTTAGTTATGTTTTATATACTGATTGGAAAGAAAGGACTGAAGGTAACATTGCTCTTGAATTTCAATCCTGTTTTTAAGTGAATCGGAAGAATATCTCTCCCCTGCCTGCCACCTACCAGCAAAGTCATACTACAATATAATGCAAAAAATCAGATCTACACCCACTTGATCCAAAAATAAAAATTCTTTGCTTGTTTTACATCTTTATTCGTGTCTTCCTTTTGTTACTTGTATAGAACTCAGAGCTTTAAAATAGGCATTCACATAGTATGATTATTATTTCAAAATCATCAAAGTCAAATGAAAGGTAAATCAATTATAATGTGTTTCAGCTGCTGTTAAATATGATCTTTTACAAGCCAAATATAACTGTCTCTTGATGAATTACTTCATTAAAATCTGCAAAATTCCAGAAATAATCACATCCATGCTTATAGATATTCCTTTAAATTTGAGAGAAAGCAAACTTTTTATTCTTATTCCTAATTATGCCTGTGTTACAAACTTATGACTATTAGTAGCCTTACACGGAAAACATATGAAATTCAATGCACTAACAAAATATGAAATAAAGATCCATTTGAGGTAGAGGTTGAATAATGCAGTCGATAACTTCTCTGTAGGATTTTATCGTTCCTGTTTACCATCCATTCTTTCTAGTTTATTTGTATATGACAGCTTCAAGTTGCCTACTATGTATGCAAAATCGTATACAAAAAAATGCCCAATCAAAGGAAACAGGCAAGTTTTCGACATTAGAAGAGAACACAGTTGGTTTTACCCGATGGCTGCCAACATTAATAGTAGCCATAAGGAGGCCATTGATTATGACCATATTGTTCATATTCATGATGGTAGTTCTTGTCTGTGCTGCTGATAGTTATTACCCCAGGGGCTTCCATGCTGCTGATTAGATCTGCTGTTACTTGGCCAACTCCATTTGCCATCCCTTCCTTGAAAGTGTTTGTTATCTTGTAAATAATTGCCTTTGTTTCTTTGATTACCACTAGATCTACTATTTGACTCTTCAATAATCAGAGGGGAATCCGCAGAGCATTTCAAGTATTCCTGATATTCTGTATCATCTTCTGTGAATCAATTGGCAAACATCTCTTCAAAAATTGGAAGAGCATCAGAAGTGTCAGTCACTCTGAAAATCTCAGTAGCTTAGAGATGACTTTTTGGTGAAAAAACTAAGTCTGCCTTGGTTCTCAGACTGCCAAACAGCCCCCTTAACTTTCGAGGAGTGAGATTATCTCCTTGATTTCCTACTCATAAAAAAATGTCCACACATTGGAGTTTCCCTTTTCTAGGGTTATAATCCCAGTCAGCTCATCTGATTCTGCTCTCCCTGATGCCTTTTCTTATGGCCACCCATTGCAGCCTTAAATATGAGAAACTAAATATGACATACCAGCCTAGTACACTGGTTTGGACACTAGAATTGGACTCAGGAAGACCTGGTTTCAAATCCCACCTCAGATACCTCCCAGCTATGTGATCCTAGGCAAATCACTTAACCTTATTGGACCTAAGCTTCCTTATTCAATGGTCTCTAGGGTCTCTTCAAGTTCTAAATCTATGAATCTATGAAAAACTGATGAACGCATATCATATTCTCATCCCTAGTTACTCTGAAATGGGTCCTATTGCTCTTTGATATCCTTGCCTTTCTAATCTTCCCATTTGTCTAAAATCACTCTTTTTCTTTTCATCTTTGCCCAATATAGTTCACACATCTGGGTCTCAGCTGGTACTTCTGTTGCCTAGGCTTCCTTTCAAACAATTCTACTTTAGTACAAACATTAGCATATCTAAAACTCATATTTGCATTACAATCACTTCTCTCTCCACCATATTGGGCTCCTCTGAAATCCATATATATATTTTGGACAAAGACATTTTCCAAATAGGAGACAATCTCTGATGGGTAATAAAGATCATTAATAGCCAATTAACCTTTATTTTTCTACATTACCCCAGATTATGTTGTTAGGTCACTTTCTCTCCTTGGTATTTGATCTTTAAAATGGGGCAACATATAAATTAAAAGGATGGAAGGTGGACAAACACAGAGAGAGACAAAGAGAGAGAGAGAGAGAGAGAGAGAGAGAGAGAGAGAGAGAGAGATGCTATAATTAGGCATGGACTTTATTCCATACAGAAGCCCATTTCTTATAGACCCATGTTACTTCAGAGAGAAACTGCTGCCAGGTAGAGATCCAAAAGGAGAGATGATATTGTCACCAGGCAAGAAAAAAAAATGTGAGGAGAGAAAAGAACAGTCTCCAAATACAGAGATAACAAGAAAGAAGAATCAGGAAAACTTACTGTAAGTGGAGCAACCTCGATCTACCCAGTCATCAGGTAATATGGATTGTAGAACAAAAGGCAAGATGGTACCTACCAGCAGAAAGCACTGCTAGGCCCCATAACAATCCTGAATTCTTTCCCCTTATAAGGACACAACCCAAATAGCACCAGAAGTTTGTGGCTTACGGACCTCTGAAGAAGGTGGGTATGGGGCTATGTGTATTTAACAACTCTAGGTTATTTTCCCTTGCAGGAATAATTTTAGTACTACACCCGAGGTAGTAGTTTGGTTGGTTGTTGCTCTTTGTTCTCAAAGAGGACCAAAATGATCTCACTATATTGGGGTCAAGGTACAGTATATCTGACTGTGGCTGATCAGAACTAATATGAGCTCAGAATTGTCTGCCACAAGTTGGGCACAAATAGTCCATATGAGCATTTGGAGTGGAGACATATCTAAATTTGTGCATCTCATTTGTTTTGAGCTACCACAATTCTGTTTTGCTCATAGAATACAGTACCTTCTTTGATGTGGATATGTCATGCTTGGTGGTCCTGTGTTAATGTCTCCTATGTCTCACAATTTATTTCAAAGTTCTTTAGAAAGACCTTAAGAGTGTCCTTCTATTGCTTCTTCTAACCTCCATGTTAACACTTGCTTTGTGCAAGTTCTCCACAAAACAGTCTTTTAAGCAAACATATATTTGGCATTTAAGCAACATGGCCAGTCTATCTCAGCTGTACTCTTTGCAGTAGAGTTTGAATGCATGGCAGTTCAGATCAAGAACCTCAGTAACCAATACCTTATCTTGCCAGGTGAATCTTCCTAAGACAATTCAAATGGTAGAAGCCTACCAGAAAGTGAAAGGAAGCTTTTTAGTGAGTCAAATGAAATCTGTACTATGTTCAACCAAGACAGAAACTGATATTACAGAAAGAGAATGAATGTATTCAAAACAATTTAAAGAAATAGTCATTAAGAAGCCTTATGAGTTCATGTGAACCAGAGTTTAAGTTCCTATGGCATGGTTTGAACCATCATCACCATCATCGTCATCAATATCATAAGTTACATTTATATAGCCCTTTAAGTTTTACAAAGGGCTTTCCTAGATGTTATCTCATGTGATGTTCACAATAGCCATCTGATCTACGTGCTACAATATAGACATCATTGTCTCCATTTTGCAGACAAGGAGCCTAAGCCTCAGGAAAATTAAGTGACTTGCCCATGGTAATACAGCTAATGTGTATTTAGGATTGAATCAAAATCAAGATTTCTCCTGGTTCTAAGTCATGTGTTCTTTCTGCCAATCTTCATAGCCCTTATAATGCTGGAAATATAGCAGGTACTCAACAAATATTATTCAACTAAATTCACAACCATCGAAAGTATTTTAAGGAACTAGAGTACTGAAGGTATACGTAATTCTGAGGTAAATCTATACCTTAGAATTTGGGTAAGTGTAGAAAATTAAGTTGAGTTGGGGGTGGGGTAGGTTGCATGAAGGGGTGTGGCATCTCTATTTGGTTGAGGTAGAGCAGAAACAGAGATTGTGGATGCTTCAATTGTAGATGC
>JAQQSZ010007780.1:0-13217 GCA_028646595.1 Phalanger gymnotis | reverse complement strand
GGGAAGAAGTTGACCCAAGTTTTACAAGTTATGGTCACCACACTGCTCTCTCAGCAACATTGCGATCTCCCTGTGTTTCTAGTTTTTGTGTTTCTAGTTTTCTTCCGGGAAAGGGATTTTAAATGTTGCAGCACAGAAAGTTGGAACTGATAACGGTCTTAGCACAGAGACCATAAGACATCAACGCTGGGAAGGGCCTTAAGACACAGAATGCATGCAACTTCCTTGTGAGAGTCTCATTTGGGGCACAGCATCACACGGTCAGAAATCTAGACTTGGAAGGGGCTTCAGAGACCATCTATTTAGTCTAAATTACTCATTTCAGAATTAAAGAAACTGATTTTTAAATTAAATAACGTACCCGAGATCAAATAGCTATATCCCAGAAAGAGCCTTTTCAATCATGATAATCTAATTTAATTATCAGTGACTTCACCTTGAATCTCACTGTCTCCTCAAGTCTTGTGCAAGGACCACTGAGAGCCTGGTTCCACTTTGATCTTTTTAGTTTTGCTGTGCATTCCTCTCACCCAGAAAACTGGGAATTTCACTCTTTGTCAACATTCAAGTCAAGAGTAATGACCAACTTCCCTTCCGAAGGCACAGATTCTTAGAGCTGAAAACATAGGCTTATGTGATCATAGATGTAGTGTTGAAAGGAATGTTATTGATTCTTTTACAATTAGGGAAACTGAATCCTAAGGAAATTAAAAGAATTGTCCGAGGGCACATAGTTCAGAATTATGAGTTAAGTTTCAAACCTTGGTCCACTGAGTCTAAATGCTGGGTACTTAGAACTCACCTCAGAGTTTGTAAGATATAAAATATCAATAATTAGGAACTTTCCCCCTGAGGCCTGTCCAGTCTCATTTGCTTTTCCAAATTGGTGCTCGCCTTCATGGTTTCTTTCTTTCTCTGCACAGTATTGATTTGTAATATTTCTACTATGATTCTTGTTGTACTCCCGATCCTAACAATTTCAAAGCTGTTTTTTTCCTTTACAATGTTGCCATTAATATCCAAATTATTTTCCTAGGCTTTTTCCACTTAATTTTGCATTAATTCATCTTAGGATACTGTCTAATCCTGTGAAACAACTAAAGAACAATACTGTAAGGGACCTGGCATAAGGAGTTGTTTTGCTCCCAGATTATAATAAAGCAGCAGCTTAAGGATGGTGTTGGATGCGAAGCAGATGTTGACCAAGGGCAAGCTTATGACAAAGAAGTACATGAATGTGTGAAGGTGGGAATTCGTCTTAATTGCCGCTATGATGAGCAGGTTCCGCAGCCCTCTCATCAGGTACATAAGCAGAAAGAAGAACAGGAGCTTCTTCTGCTCTGGCTGGTGGGAAAGGCTCAAAAGGATGAATTTAGAGAGTACTGACAGATTTACCCTTCCATGGATCAGTAAAATAGCACATGTGGAAAGGACATGAAACAAGAATTTAAGAGAGTCCATTCAAATGGGTGGGGGAGAGGTTGGAGAAAGAGAATTAGAAACTAAGAAAGAAGAATTTAATAAAATAAGCATAAACACACACACTCACACATAGAAAGAGAATGTTGCCTCCCCTCATATGCATAGTGGTGAGGCTTATCTTCAGGTGCAAAGTAAGTGAATAGCTCAGTGTTCCAATCTTGGACTATCTTGGTAATGATGGCTCCCTGCTATGTAACAGGGTAACCTTGGATCTTCTTGACAGTGACAGCCTTGGGCTAAGAAACAGGGTAGGAGACAGCTGTATAACAGATTAAAAGTCAGGAAAAGCAAAGGTATAGTGGTTCAGTAAGGTGGCTAGTAAGTTAATACAGGAAATTAAAAATGTCACAAACCAAAGTTAGAAGATGAATCCCAGGTTACGAAATAGATCCCAAGAAATAGAAAAGAATCAACCAGTTATGTATATTTCTACTAGATCAATCTGCCCCTGCAGACTTCTTACTTAGAACTTCCTTCTGCCTCTGTGATCTTCTCTTGTAATGGGTAAAGTCCTCCTAGAAACTGGAGTTGAGGTTCTTTCTCAAATTTGATTTTATAGACTTCAGCAGAATGTGTGACCTGCATGCTTCAAGCAAACAGTGTCAGGAAGTTCACGATAAAGTCTGAGATAGAGTTTTTCTTTGCACAATGGCAGCAAGAAGCCTGAGCAAGAAATTCTCTTATTTACACTTCAATTTCTTTTTTTTTGGAAGGGAGTCTTATTCCCACAGCTAGCATTCCTAACACTCTAATGGACATTCTTTCTTTATCCTTGATAAAACTCTAGCTTATCCCCATTACAGATAATGCTTGCTCTTGGTTTTAGATGCTAATGATCAATTTAACAAAACTCCATTTATTCCTATTCTTTCTAGCATTTTCCTGCAACTATTAATGTAATAATTTAATTTTTGTTATTTTTATCATTAATATGGTTAATGTAGGTTTGATAGGTTTCTTACTACTGAACCATCCCTGCATTTCTGGTACAAATCAAGCCTGGTTATAGAGAATATCTCATAGTCACAGAGCAAGGCTTGGTTTCCTGGTGAGGAGCATCCTCAGGGCTCCTTTCATGTCCTTGTTCCTTAGGCTATAGATGAAAGGGTTCAGCATGGGGGTGACCACAGTGTACATCACGGCTGCTGCTGTGTCCTGTTGTGCTGTGTGGGCAGATGTTGGGTTAAAGTACACTCCAATGATTGTCCCATAGAAGAGACAGACCACAGTGAGGTGAGAGCCACAGGTGGAGAAAACTTTCCCTTTCCCTTGAGCTGATGGTATCCTGAGGACAGCCACAAAAATGTGAATGTAGGAGATTAGAATGCCAATGAATGGAATTACAGCTGTCAGTCCTCCCACTGTGTAGATCACCAAGTCATTGATGAAGGTATCTGAGCAGGCCAGTCTAATCACCACATTGAGGTCACAAAAGAAATGCGGGATTTCAGTGTGGCCGCAGAATGAGAGTTGGTTTAACAGAATAGTATGTGCCAGGGCATCAGCACAAGCCCAAAGCCAGCACACTGCTACCAGAAGGACACAGACCCTTGGGGTCATGGCCATCGTATAGTGTAATGGGGCACAGATAGCCACATAGCGGTCATAGGCCATGGAGGCAAGGAGGATGCTATCTAACCCTGCAAACCAACTGAAGAAGAAGACTTGTGCCAGGCAGCTGACATAAAGAATTGCTCTGTTCCCAGATATATAATTAACCAGCATCTTGGGGATGGTGGTGGAGGTGAAGCAGATGTCGACCAGGGACAAGTTGGTAAGGAAGAAGTACATGGGGGTATGCAGACGTGAGTCTGTCCTGATGGCCAGTATGATGAGCAAATTTCCCAACCCTGTGATCAGATACATAATCAAGAATACAAGGAACATGAGCCTCTCCTGCTCTGGCTGTTCTGAAAGGCCCAGGAGGATGAATTCAGAGACTCTTGAACTATTTTCCCTTTCCATGGGTCAGTTGGGAAATATGTGGAGAGAAAGAAATAAAAATTTAAAACAATGAATTCGAAGTCAATTTGAGATTTTTTTCCATTAAAGTCAGTGAAGATAGAGTTGAAAGACATAGGATGGAGAAAAAATAATTGCACTGAAGTAAATATCAAAGCTATGGAAAACATACAGGGAAAGAAGAAAGAAATGTCCCATAATAACAACTGATAAGAGTAAAAAGTGTAAACAAACATTTTTCAGAAGAAGGATGAAGTATAAGTAACCACATAAAATTGTGCTCTAAATCCCTGAGAATAGTAGAAATGTGACTGAAAAAATTCTTAGTTTTAACTTTGCACTCTGAAAATTGCCAAAGATGACAAAAGATAAGAATGCTCAGAGTTGGAGGTTCTGTGGGAATATAGGCATGGTTATGTCCTTTTGGGAGAAATGTGAAGTGACACGAATACATTCATTTTCAATTTGGAATTGTTCAAGATATTTGACTAACCTGTTCATTTTCTTTATCAGTGATCCCAATACTGGGTATATATCTTAAGGATGGAAAAGGCAACAATAAAAGTCATAACAACATCCTTTGTGGTGGCAAATACCTGAAAACAAAGTAAGTAAATGACTATTAATCTTGAAAGATGGTTATTATTTTTCTTGCTCTGTGACGTGCCTCCTTGATAATTTTCCTTTAATTTTATATATAAGAAAATTAAGGACCAGGAATCATACACCTAAGAAGTGGTAGCAGAAGAATTAGAACTAGGCATCCTGACAACTGCTTCTATGCTCTATCACATCAGACTGCTTTGTGTGTAGGTCAAGAGGTGAACAGAATGAATTTCAAACTAGAGAAAAGTCATTGGAAAAAATAGGGAGCTAATGGAGCTCATTGACCATTGAAACATCATAAGCATACCTACATTTAAAAATTCCTTTAGATTCTGAATAAGAATAATGCATGAAGCATCAGCCTAGGATTGTAGTTGGTTGATTTTGCTTGTTTTTATTTGTCAAAATCTAGGGTTCAGTCTGGCAAGGTGGGATGGAAAATGACTCTAATAGTCATGGAATGAGTGTCTAATGCTTAAGGACCAGTCAATTTTAGTAGAGACAATCTCTTCTCCACATTACACAGAGGATGTTGTTTTCAATCGGCACCACTCAAATAAACCTATAGAAGGATTACAACCTACATTAGAGGAGGAAGGGTTATTTAGATGAGATGATAGATCCTTAAAATACTGTAGCAACCAGAGGAGTTTAAGGTTCTGTCAGTCATGTCAATCATTTTCACCTCAAAATTTTGTTGTTACCAAGGTGTCGTCATTTATTTGGTTTCTTGATAGTATTTTATCCATAGAGCCATGTTACACTGTTGTAATCCTTTGTATTGGATGGGAACATTTGGATCTGGAGACAATACCAGCCATTGGTATAAACCACAGAAAGAAAGGTTACTCCTTGTACTTTGTGCAACATCTGATAACATGATACTATTTTAAACAGATTCATAAAATTGATAAGCATACCAGAGAGAAGCAAGTTTCATGAGTATTTAACTGTTTCTGTATTAAAAGAGAGCAATGTAATCTTGGATTATAAGACTGCAATAGCAATAGTCGCTCATGTGCTCCTTTCTTTTGAAGGCAGAAATTTTGCCTTGGAAATGACCAGAGCTGTTGAATGACAAAAATGCCAAGTAGTGTGACAACATCCTAACGAGAGATACATTGGTATATGTACAATGCTATCATAATGGGAGCTTTGAGATGCTGGGATTCAGGCAATGGATATTGTTTTTAGAATAAAAATTGAGTTGATGTATTTCAACCTTATTAGAATGGTAATGGTGTGGGACATTATTAAGTCATTTATGGATACATGCATAGAGAACATCATAGAAGTGAGAAAGCTGGGAACTTGACAATGTATGGACAAGTATACACATATATATTACGGATGATAATTGATTTTCTGCTTTTCTGTAAAGATCTTGTAGATTCTATTTTTATTGCTTTTCACTTTGTTGTTACTGTATGAGATACTAACAGAGCCAGTAGGAAAAAGAGGCCAGGATGAATAAGAGTAGTAGAGAACCAATAATTCATAGGGGAGAACAGCCTAAAAGAGAGCCCACAGTTAAGCCAAGACTATGACCTCAGAGGTCTATAAGAATGCACAGCATGTAGGTGAGTAGCAAGATTAATCCTTGTAATAGGATGCATATTTTAAATTGTTTGAGATTTGTTGGGGAGAGACCCATGGTTAAATGACTTTGTTAAGGTCCATTTTATACAGAAGGATAAAAGACCTAAAGAGATGGATAGTCAAGTAGCATTAGATATTTAGACAGTAGACTTATGGGAGGAAATCTAGGAAAGAGATGGGAGGAACAAGATGGTTTCAATTATTATGACTTTGTGATTGATTCTCAGATCCTCCTATCCAGCCCTAACCTTTCTCTTGATCTCTAGTCTCCTGACTACAACTCCTGCCTGGACATCTTGATCTGGATGTCCCCTTTTTGGTTTAGTAGCTTAAGGTGTGTCTGGCTCTTCCTGACCCCATTTGGGGTTTGCTTGGTAGAGACACTTGCGTGGTTTGCCATTTCTTTCTCCAGCTCATTTCACAAAGGAGGAAACTGAAGCAAATAGGGTTAAGTGACTTGCCCAGGGTCACAGAGATTATAAGTGTCTGAGACCAGATATCTTAAACTCAACATGTTTAATACAGAACTTATTGTCTTCTTCCCTCTATATATACCTCCTTCCCTTCTAAACTTCTTTGTTTTCCTCTCAACTACTGTTGAAATCACCACAATCTCCCCAGTCATCATTGCTCAGTCTCTCTCACCTCACCTGAATCCATATAAATCTTTTTGCCAAGTCCTATCAATTTTAACTTTGTTATGTCTCTCATATATCTCCCTCTCCCCTATGACACTGACCTCTTCCTAGTTCAGGCCCTTCTCACCTTACACCTGAATTATTGCAATACACGGCTATTTGGTCTTTCTGCCACAAGTCTCTCCTTACTCCAGTTCATTCTCCACTCAGCTGTTGCATTGTTCTTCCTAAAGTGCCAGGATGACCTTATCATTTCTGTATAAAAACAAAAGTCCAATGACTTCTGTTTACTTCCAGGATCAAATATAAAATCCTCTATTTGATTTTCAAAGCTCTTTATAACTTTGTCTCCTCTTATCTTTCCAGTGTTCTTACACCTTACTTCCTTATGCCCTCCATTTTGTGATCCAATGACATTGACCTCTTTGCTGTTCCTTGTGCAAAATACTTCTTCCTCTGATTCTGGGCATTTTCACTGGTTGTCCCACATGCCGTTCTCTACCTTCTTATCTCAACCTTCTCATTTTCCTGAATTGCTTTCAAGTCTTAGTTAAAAGAGTATTGTAGTCTAAACTGTGCAGTTCACCCACACATGAAGAGAAATCCACTCTATTGTATTCTCATAAATGGTGATTTCACCTCCACTTAAAGACCTTCAGAGATAGGGAACCCACCACATCTGAAGGAGGATGATTTCACGGCACTAACATCTAGCCCACATCTCTCCTTGCTGTCCACAGTAATTTCACGTGACACTTTGAAATGATTTCCTGAAATACAGATGAACTAAGCCTGTGGCTTTTCAAAGGAATTGACCCCAAATCTTTCTAGCTGCAAGCCATGTACCCTGCTTATTAGACTGTGCCAACTGTAACCTGCTACTTTGAGTTGGGGAGAGGAATGTCCTTCATTGTTTCCATAAGCTACTAGACACACGAAAGTCAATTATGTTGCTGAATATAGGATTTTTTGGGAGTGAGGTAAGACAGGAGACTTTGAAAGTGATAATTTCTGTTTCCCTGTCCAGAAATTGAATTCCTCTCTAACTTCTAAGATGTGAGAAAGAGTCATCATTGTGTAGGATAAAGAGTATTGGAATGGGATTCAAGAGACCTAGGTTCTAGCCCCAGGTCTTCCACTAATGGTTTCTGTGACCTGGATCAGCTTTTGGTCCTTGTAGCTGAATTGTCACAAGTTGGTCTTTAGGCCCTTTCCATGCCTGATAGTCTATCATATAAGGTCCCATCCAGCTCTGATGCTCCAGCTCTAACATTCTATATTTTCTGGGCTGAAGTCCTTTTCCATCTAGCATTCAGTATTTCTATGTTCATAAGGCTCTTTCAGGATTAATTACCTCTATTCTAAAGCTGTGATGTCAAACTCAAAATGAAATATGTCCACTAACTATACATAAATATTTCTGTAGGCTGCATAATAACTTGCTTTCAAAATGTAATGTTATTTATGTTTTATTATATTTTATTTATTTTGTTAAATATTTCCCAATTACATTTTAGTCTGGCTCTGACCATACTTACGAGAGTCATGGGCCATATGCCTCCGGCTTCGAGGGTTGGACATCTGTGTTAAAACCTCTTTTGGCTCTTATATTCTATACTGTCAAGGACCTTCTGTCTCTGACATTTTTTTTTGCTTCAATGGCCCTCCTGGTTCTGAGTCCCCTGATTTTTGAAATAATCCAGTCTTAGAACTCACTGACTCATTTTAGAAATGATAGAACTAAGTTAAAGCATGGAGACCAATGACAAGGCTATTTTTAGCCTTATGCAGCTCTGGCATTCTATGTTCTAAGTTCCTCCTGAGCCTCAACATTTTATGTTCTATGGTCTTCCCTAGCTCCAGTTGTATTTTAAATCCTTTCTGTCTTTGAAATGCTTTGTTCTATGTTCCAACAGACCATCTAGTTGTGACATTCTGCATTCTCAAATTCCTCTTAGCAATAAGTTTCTGAGATTCTTTGAGGCACATTCACAACATTACATTGTCTCAAACCGCACTTCAAATGAACAGAAAAGGCCCTCTGCCTATGCACCTACTTGGGTATTTGGACTGGATCTTCTCTTTGGTCTTGAAGGGTTGAGCTGCTGCCTTCCCAAAGTCTCTACTGAAAGATTAGTTTCAAATAGGTAAGAATCCCAAGCCCTAGGCTCTTAGCTGTGGGCAAGCAAACCAGGTGTAGAATCCATATGATCAGATCCCCAGACAGATGTTCATATTCATGACAATAAAGCATTCTCTCTTTCCTTACATGATAGTCTTCTTTCCTTTTTGTGGATGGAGAGAGGAAGAAGTTGAATTTTGCATTTTAGAAAATAGCACCTTCTTACAGAAAGGTAATTGTGAAAGGAAAACACATTCTATTGACATACTTCCTAGCCTCTCTGTTCTTCCTGACATACATGAGTCTCCATGTCCCACCACTTTGCCTTTGCACTGGCAATGTCCCTGTGCCCTGAATGTTCTACTTTCTCACCTCTGCCTGTTGGAAATACCAGTTTCTTGTCAAAGTCAGGCTGACGAATTTTTGTGAAACCTCTCCTGATGTATTGAGGGACCACCTCAGTTGGTTGTCTCTGAACTCCCCCAAATGATTTTTCACTTATTTTGTTTTATTGTATGAATGCTCACATATACACATGCCATCTGCACAGTTAGAGTGAAAGTTCCTTGAGGTCAGGAACTACTGAACTTTATATTGGATCCCCAGCAATTTGCACATTGCCTGTCACATAGTAGTTACTTAATAAACGTTGACTGATTGATTCTCAGGTCCCTCCCACTTCTAAATTTGGTGTCCAAAAAAAGTTTTCCTTTCCTAATAGGTTCAATATTTACTTTTCTAAATTCTAAAGTTCCTTCCACCCTTGAAATTCTATGATCTGTCAGTGAGAGTCACCATGAACTCTGCTAATATATCTTCTACCTTCTAAACGCCCTCCCTCAGTTTGAACATTTTCTCTCTAAAGGAACTTGTCAGTCTGTCAGTCAGTCAGTGAGCATTTATTTCCATATGCCAGGCACCGTGCTGAGCCTTGGATATACAAAGGCAGAGAACAATCTCTCCTCCCAGGGAGCTTGCCCTCTAATGGGTGAGATGACATGCAAACAACAATGTGCAAACTGGGTACATAGAGGACAAATCTGGGGTAGTCTTAGTG
The DNA here is from genome assembly GCA_028646595.1 of Phalanger gymnotis. Lineage (NCBI taxonomy): Eukaryota > Metazoa > Chordata > Mammalia > Diprotodontia > Phalangeridae > Phalanger > Phalanger gymnotis. Next base: position 3,751 of record JAQQSZ010007780.1, on the reverse strand, counting down.
GAGAGGCACTAAGATTAAGGAGGACTGGAAAAGGCTTCTTCTAGAACAACGGACTTTAGCTGAGTCTTGGAGGGAGCCAGGAAGGTGGGAGGTGGAGAGGACATTGGAGAGAGTTCCAGGCATAGGGACAAGCCAGTGAAAATGCTTATAGTCAGTAGATAGAGAGCTTCATGTGAGGAAAAACCGGGAAGTCAGTGTCACTAGATTTCAGAGTACCTGCAGAGGTACAAGATGTAAAATGCCAGGAAAAGTAGAAAAGGTTCAAATTATAAAGGGTTTTAAAAGCCAAGCAAAAGATTTTATATTTGATCCCAAAGCCAACTGAGATGCATTTGAATAGAGGAATAGCGTGGCCAGACCTGTACCTTAGGAAGATCATTTTGATAGCTGAGTGGGGGATGTGCCGGAATGAGGAAGGGCTTTAGACAGGAAGCCAGAGCAGCAGCCTATTTTCAGTCATGTGCAGCTCTGACTTTCAATGTTTTAAGTTTCTTTTGAGCTCGTACATTTTATATTCTAAACTCTACTCTAGCCCTATTTGTAATTTAAGTCCTTTATGTCTTTGAAACCCTATGCTCTAACAGTCCTTCCAATTGTGACATTCTACATTCTCCAATCCCTTTTAGCAATAAGTTTCTGAGATTCTTTGAGACACATTCATAACATTATTTTGAGTGAGACTAACCTTCAAATGAACAGGAAATGCTCTCTGCCTTTGCATTTAGTTGAATTGGATCTTCTCTTTTGGTGCCAAAGGATGAAACAGTCGCCTTCCCAGGGCACCAACTGACACATGTTTCAAAAAGGTAACTAGCCCAAGCTATAGATTTCTCTAGGAGCAAGAGGGCTTGACCCTTTGCCTGAGATTTGTGTGAGAGCAGGAGTCTATTCTGTTCTCTAGGAGTGATGCATGGGAATCATTGTAAGTACTTTACAGGGAGTCCCTGGACCCAGGGCTCCAATTCCCTGAGCCCCTTGTTAGAGACAAACACTGGATAGTTGTCTGTCCTCCCCACTACTATGGACTCTGCTTCCTTTGGGGAAGAAGTTGACCTAAGTTTTAAAATTTATTTTCACTCCACTTCTCTCTCAGCAACATTGAGATCTCCTCGTGTTTCTGGTTGTTGTGTTTCTAGTTCTCTTGTGGAAAAGGGATTTTAGATCTTGGAGCACAGAAAGTTGGAACTGATACAGATACAGGAAGGGCCTTAAAACATAGAATGAATAGAGCTTCCTTGTCAGAATCTCATTTGGAGCACAGCATCACATGACCAGAGACCTAGAACTGGAAGGGTCTAAATGATTCATTTCAGAATTAAAGAAATTGAATTTTAGGTTATATGATGTGCCCAAGATCAAACAGTTATATCCCAGAAAGAGCATTTTGAACCATACTAATCTAATTTAATTATCAGTTACTTTGCCCTGAATCTCATTGTCTCATCAAGTCTTGTGCAAGGATCACTAAGAGCCTAGTTGAACTTTGATCTTTTCCCTTTTGCTGTTCATTCCTCTCATCCAGATAAACTGGGAATTTCACTATTTGGCAACAATCCAACTCAGGTGTAATGACCAATTTCCCTTCTCAGAGCACAGATTCACAGAGCTGAAAACATAGGCTGATGTGATCATAGATTTAATGTTGAAAGGAATGTTAGAGATCATTTTACAATTAGGGAAACTAAGCCCTAGGGAAGTTCAAAGAAATGCCTGAGGTCACATAGTTCAGAAGTGTAAGAGTTAAGTTTCAAACCCTGGTCGTCTGAGTCTAAATGCTGGGTACTTATAACTCACAACAGTTTGTAAAATATAAAAGTATCAATAATTAGTAACCTTCCTCCAGAGGTCTGTCCAATCTCATTTACTTATAGATTATTTTTCATATTGGTTCTCTCCTTCATGGATTCTTTCTCTCTCTGCCCAGTATTGACTTCTAATATTTCTATTATGATTATTGTAGTCCTCTTAATTTCCAAGAAGGTCGCCAGAGTTCCCTTTCTCAGAGGATCAGCTGTGTGTATTCTGAATCTGTGTATTCTGAATCTGCACAGCTGAAAACTGAAAATGTTTCTCCTTCCTTCCTTCCTTCCTTCCTTCCTTCCTTCCTTCCTTCCTTCCTTCCTTCCTTCCTTCCTTCCTTCCATCCCTTCCTTTCTCTTTCTTTCTCTCTTTCTTTCTTTCTTTCTCTCTTTCTTTCTTTCTTTCTTTCTTTCTTTCTTTCTTTCTTTCTTTCTTTCTTTTTTCTTTCTTTCCTTCCTTCTTTCCATCCTTCCTTCCTTCCTTCCTTCCTTCCTTCCTTCCTTCCTTCCTTCCTTCCTTCCTTCCTTCCTTTTTTCTTTCCTCCTTCTTTCATTCTTTACTTCCTTCCCTCCTCGCTTCCTTCCTTCACTCTTTCCTTCTTTTCTTCCTCCCTCCCACCCTCCTTCTTTCCTTTTTTTCCAAATGTGGTTCAAACATTAGAAAATGCAGTTCTTTCTCTTCTTTGCTTTGGAATTAATGCCTAAGCTTTTAGTGTCTGTGACTCATGGTTGATTCAAAGTGATCAAGGAATACATTAAAACTGATATATTTCTAAGATGAACAGTTTTTAGGATGTTACAGTGCAATTGAATTTTTGAAACAAATTATAGAATTTTATAATTATCCCGATTAATTTCCACTTACATTCCATGTTGGTAAAGGATTTTAGGATTTGGATTCTGTTATCAGCATCAGTGATAAAACTTCTTGCACTTCTCCCATTCGAAAAACAGGCCATTCATGGCTTCATTGAATTCATTAACAACTAAAACACATTAAAAAGAAGAGTATCAAAAAAATAGAACTGTCAGGGATACTCTAGGGAGGATTTCCCCTAAAGAATGTATTAGAGTACACGGTCAAGGAAATTTCCTCCACCTCTGAGCTTAAATCAAAAGGAAGGAAGTGATTCCCTTAGACTGGATTACCATTTGTGTAGATACCGGTGTGGGGTAAATCTAATTGGTATTCGGAAAAGGACAATTTTCTTTACTCTGTCCTGAAAGTGGATTCTCCTCTAAATTTTACATTTAGGGAAATGGACAAAGAAATGTGTATAGCCAAAAGATTGTTGGAAATTTGTAGTTGATATGTAAAAAAAGTTGAATAAGTCAGTCTTTAAGGTCCCCTCCATGTTTCATATTTCGTTGTATATTTCCCATCTTGAGGTCTAATATTCTGTTTTGTGCTCTCTGGTCTCTTCCAACTCTAAAGCCTAGTTTTCTGTGTTCTAAGTGTTGGACCACACATTCCGTATTCTCAGATCTCCTGCATGTCTAAGTTTTTTTTTCTTTAAGATCTCCCTCAACTTGAAATATTCTGACCTTGAAATCTAGTCACAATATCTGTCCCCTCATTTTGAAATGAAGTAACTAAGGGCCTAAGAGGTTAAGTTCTATGTCAGTGGTCATATAACGGCCAAGCCACAAGTAGAATTCATGTGTTTAGATTTCTAGACTGACATTGGGTTTTTTATAAATGTAGAACTATTCCTTTCTTTCTTTGCTACATTTGGTTCTTCACTCCTGGTTGCGGAAAGGGATAGGATGACCGCTTTTGAGCAACCATTATATTCCTATATCAAGCGAATTGCAGTAGTGAAAGATAAATGATTTCATTCCTATTTCAATGATATAGTTCTTGGCATACTTCTTCTTCATCTCTCTCCATCTCTCTCTCTCTCTCTCTCTCTCTCTCTCTCTCTCTCTCTCTCTCTCTCTCTCTTTTTTTC
>JAQQSZ010007779.1:0-13217 GCA_028646595.1 Phalanger gymnotis | reverse complement strand
GACTGGGGAACAGGGCAACCAGAATGTACGCCATCTTGGAGAGGGGGGGGGGGAGGAAATGGGGAGAAAATTTGTAATTCAAACGCCTGTGAAAATCAATGCTGAAAACCAAACATGTCAAAAATAAATTTAAAAATAAATTAAAAAAAGGGCTTCAAATGCCAAACAGAGTATTTTGTAGTTGATCTTGGATGCAATAGGAAGCCACTACAGCTTATTGAGTAGGGAAGGGTGTGATATTGTTGGATCTGTTCTTTAACTTTTCACATGAATGGAGGAGGGACTGTATTGGGGAAAGTAGGCAGACCAACCAACAGGCTATTGCAATAATTCAAGTGTGAGGTGATAACAGCTGGCATCAGAGGGGCAGCAGTGTCAGAGGAGAGAAGAAGACATATTTGAGAGATAGTGCAAGGGTGAAATTGGCAGGCCATGGCAACAGATTGGATATGGGAGGTGAGGGATACTGCGGAATCCAGTATGCTTCCTAGTTTGTGAGCCTGAGGAACTGGGAGGATAGTGTTGCTTTCAACAATAATAGGGCAACTTATAAATAGTAAAAGTAAAATACTTGTAGAAGAGCTCCTTATTTGACAAGAATCATTTGGGCAATGAGAAAGTAATTTGATCAAATTTAGGTTTGGCCAATACCTGATACCATATACAGCTATATATGCTCAAAATGGATTTGCAATCGGAATATTGAAAGTTACATCACATAATAAATTAGAAGAGAATTTGATCAGGTAGCTTTCACAGATATGGTTGGGGGGGGGGGAGTTCTTAACCATAAAAGGGATAGAAGTGATGACAAAAGATAAAATTGATCACTCCAATTATACTAATTGAGATTTTTTTTTGTACAAACAAAATCAGTGCAACTAGTATATGAAGAAAAGCTGTTGATTGGGAAATAAACTGCATCGAATAGTTTCGATAAGGGTCTGATACTCAAGGCATATAAGGAGCTAAAAGAAATATTTAAGAGTGAGGACCATTCTTTAATGATTAATTGGTCAAAGGATCTGAACAAACAGTTCTCAAAAGTGGAATTATAAGCTATAAACAACCATAAGGGGGCAGAGCGAAGAGGGCAGAGAAAAGCCAAGAAGTTGCCTGAACTCTCCCCTCAGAACCAAGTTGAATTAAGCCTCTAAATAGATTATGGAGTGACAGAACCTACAAAAATATGGAGTGAAACATTTTTTCCAGCTTAAGATAACTTCAAGGACTTCAGCAAAGGTCTGTCTCATTTGGATAAAAGGAGAGCTCAGCCTAGTGCAGATGGTATCCACAGGGAGGTTGTTAGCCACAGCACAGATTAGCAACTGAGGCCCCTTGGTCCTGGCTCAGCAGGGCAGTGGCACAGCAGGCCAGCTGTGAGGACTTCAGCCCCAGCACAGAAGGCAAACTGCCAGCCCCAGATGCCCTGTCACAACAGGCATGACTAGCTGGGTCATTCCAGTGAAGTGGGCAAGTCACCAGCACTTGAAGCCCTGGTGCAAAATCCAGTGCCAGGCCCCTGTCCCCCAGCACAAGAAGCTGGGGACTGTGCCCCCTGTGCCCCTGGAGAAGAGCTCAACTTTAAAAGTCTAAAAGGCTAAAAAGTGAACAACAATAGCAAAAAACTCAACAACAACAGAAAAGAACCTTTCCCAAAGAGAGATTCTATGGTAACAGGGAAGATCAAAACACAAACTCAGAAGAGGATAACAATGTCATAATGCCTACATGCAAAACCTCAAAGGGGAATATGAATTGATCTCAAGCCCAAAAAGCCTTCTTTGAAGAGGTGAAAAAGGATTTTAAAAGTCAAATAAGAGAGGTCGAAGAAAAATTGGGAAAAGAAGTGAGAGGTATGCGAGAGAGCATCAACAGCATAGAAAAGGAAAGACAAAAATTGACCAAAGAAAACAATTACTTAAAAAATAAAATTGGCAACATGGAAAAAATTCACCAAAGAAAACAACTTAAAAAGCAGAATTGGTCAAATAGGAAAGGAGGTATAAAACCTAACTGAAGAAAATAATTCCTTAAAAATTAGAATTGGGCAAGTGGAAGTTAATGTGACTCTATGTAACATCAAGAATCATTCAAAATCAAAAGAATTAAAAAAAACAGAAGAAAATGTTGGAAACTTCGTTGGAAAAACAAATGACCTAGAGAATAGATACAGGAGAGATAACTTAGGAATTATTGGACTACCCGAAAGCCATGATCAAAAACAGAGCCTGGATAGCATCTTTCAAGAAATTATCAAGGAAAACTGCCCTGATATTCTAGAACCAAAGGGCAGAATAGTAATTAAGAGAATCCACTGATCACCTCCTGAGATTCCAAACTGAAAACTCAAAGGAATTTTACAGCCAAATTCCAGAATTATTGGGTCAAGGAGAAAATATGACAAGCAGCCACAAAGAAACAACTCGAATGTCAAGGAACTACAGTCAGCATTATACAGGACTTAGCAGCTTCTACATTAAAGGACTGGAGGGTATGGAATATGATATTCCAGAAAGCAAAGGAGTTTGGATTACAGCTAAGAATCAACTACTCAACAAACTGAACATAATCTTTCAGGGGAAAAGATGGCTATTCAGTGAAATAGGAGACTTTCAAACTTTCCTGATGAAAAGATCAGAGTTGAACAGAAAATTTGATCTTCAAATGCAAGACTAATGAGAAGCATAAAAAGGCAAACATGAAAGAAAAATAAAAAAAAAAAACAAGACATGTTATTCAATAAGGTTAAACTGCTTACATCTCTACACAGGAAAATGATACTTGTAACTCTTGAGAATTATATCTTTATTAGCACAGTTAGAAGTATACATAGATGGAGGCTGTGTGTATAGGTTGACTTTGATGTGAAGATACCAAAAAAAAATTAATTAAGGAGTGAAGAAAAAGATTGCACTGGGAGAAGAGGAAAGGGGGAGGCAGAATAAGGTAAATTACATCACATGAAGAGGCCCAAAAGATCTATTATCAGAGAGGGAAAGAAGGGAGGGTGGTGAACAACCAACCACCTTACTCTAATTGGATTTGGCTCAATAACATGTACATTCAGTTGGATATAGAAATCTCTCTTACCCTATAGGAAGTAGGAAGAGAAAGGGGAAAGAAAAGAGGGTGCTGATAGAAGGGAGAGAAGATTGAGGGAGACTATGGTCAAAACAAACACGGTCAGCAAAACACCGGTGAGGAAGGAAAGGGTGAAAGGAAAGAGAAAAGTATAAACTGGGTGGGGGGAAGAGGATGGAGAGAAAGACACACTTAGTAATCATAGCTGTGAATGTGAATGAAATGAACTCTTCCATAAAACAGAAGCTGATGGCAGAGTGGATTAAGAACCATAATCTTACAATATGTTGTTTACAAGAAATACATTTGAAGCAGAGGGATACACACAGAGTAAAGGTAAAAGACTGGAGCAGAATCTATTATGCTTCAGCTGAAGAAAAAAAAAAGCCGGGGTAGCAATCCTGATCTCAGACAAAGCAAAAGCAAAAAATAGATCTAATTAAAAAAGAAAAGGAAGGAAACTGCATTTTGTTAAAAGGTACTAATGGTAAATGCTAAAATTGTACCAATCTTAAAAGGTAGACAATGAAGCAATATCAATACCACCAAGTGGTATGGCACCCAGATTCTTAGAGGAGAAGTTAAGTGAGTTATGGAAGAAATAGACCACAAAACTACACTAGTGGGGGACCTCAATCTCACCTTCTTAGAACTAAATAAGTCTAAACACAAAATAAATAAGAAAGAAGTTAAAGAAGTGAATATAATTTTAGAAAAGGTAGATATGATAGATCTCTGGAGAAAACTGAGTGGGGATAGAAAGGAATGTACTTTTTTTTTCATCAGTACATGACACCTGCACCAAAATTAGGGCAAAAACACCTCACAATCAAATACAGAAAGTCAGAAATATTAAATACATCCTTTTTAGATCATAATACAATAAAAATTATATATATATAAAAGACCATAGACAGGTGGAATAAAAATTAATTGTAAACTAAATAACCTAATCCTAAAGAATAGGTGGGTTAAACATCAAATTATAGAAATAATCAATAATTTTTTTAAAAGAATGAAAATAATGAGACAACATACCAAAATTTATGGGATGCAGCCAAAGCAGTACTTAGGGGAAATTTGATATCTATACTTACATGAATAAAATAGAGAAAGGGCAGATCAATGAATTAGGCATGCAACTAAAAAAGCTAGAAAGATAACAAATTTAAAATCCTCAATTAAAAATCAAATTAGAAATTCTGAAAACCAAAAGAGAGATTAATAAAATTGAAAGTAAGAAAACTATTGAACTAATAAATAAAATCAAGAACTGGTTTTACAAAAAAAATCCAATAAAATAGACAAACCTTAGGTTAATTTGATTTTAAAAAGAAGAAAATTAAATCACCAGTATCAAAAATAAAAAAAGAGTGAATTCACCACCAATGAAGAAAAAATTAAAGCAATAAGTAGGAGTTATTTTGCCCAACTGCGTGCCAATAAATCTGACAATCCAAGTGAAATGGATGACTAGTCACAAAAATATAAATTGCCCAGATTAACAGAAGAGGAAATAAAATGCTTAAATAACTTCATTTTAGAAAAAAAAGAAATTGAACAAGCCATCAATGAACTCCTTAAGAAAAAAATCTCCAGGGTCAGATGGATTTTCAAGTAAATTCCACCAAACACTTAAAGAACAATTAATTCCAATACTCTATAAACTATTTGGAAAAATAGGTGAAGAACGAGTCCTACCAAATTCTTTTTATGACACAAATATAGTGCTGATATCTAAACCAGAAAGAGCCAAAACAGAGAAAGAAAACTATAGACCAAGTTCCCTAATGAATATTGCAAAAATTATAAATGAAATATTAGCAAAGAGATTACAGCAATTTATCATGAGAAAAATACACTACGACCAGATGGAATTTATACCAGGAATTTATACCAAAAATAACAATATTAGGAAAACTATCAGCATAATTCATCATATCAATAATAAAACCAACAGAAATCATATAATTATCTCAAAAGTTGCAAAAAAAGCTTTTTTTAAAAAAAATTTTCCCTTGGTGCTATAAATTTTATTATTTATTTAATATATTTAATTTTTAAGCACTGATTTCTACAAGATTTTGAGTTACAAATTTTCTCCCCATTTCTACCCTCCCCCCACTCCAAGATGGCATATATTCTGATTGCCCCATTTCCCAGTCAGCCCTCCCTTCTGTCACCCCACTCATCCCCATCCCCTTTTCCCTTACTTTCTTGTAGGGCAAGATAGATTTCTATGCACCATTGCTTATATATCTTATTTCCCAGTTGCATGCAAAAATAATTTTTTTGAACATCTGCTAAATGAATACTATTACAAAACACTTTTCACACAAATAAAGTCAGATCTAAACAACTGGAAAAATATCAGTTGCTCATGAGTAAGCTGCACTAATATAGTCAAAATGACAATTCTACCTAAATTACTTTACTTATTCAGTGCCATGCCAATCAAACTACCAAAAATATTTTATAGTGCTAGAAAAAATAATATCAAAATTCATCTGGAAGTATAAATGTTCAAGAATATCAGAGTAATTAATGGGGGAAAATGCAATGGAAGGTAGACATACCAGATCTAAAACTATATTATAAATTAGCAATCAGCAATATATATATATATATATATATATATATATATATACATATGTATATATATATACATGTATATATAATCAGAAAACTATATTATAAATCAGCAAAACTGTTTGGTGCTGACTAAGAAATAGAGTGGTACATCAGTGGAATAGGTTAGGAACACAAGACGTAGTAATCAACGACTATGGTAATCTACTGTTGGATAAATCCAAAGACTCCAGCTTCTGGAATAAAAACTCACTATTTGACAAAACTGCTGGGAAGACTGGAAAATAATATGGCAGAAACTAGGCACAGACCAACATCTCACACTGCATACTAAGTCAGAACGGGTATACTATATAGATATAAAGGGTGATGCCATAAGCAAATTAGGAGAGCAAGGAATCAGATCTATGGAGAAGGAAAGAATTTATGATCAAATAAGAGATAGAGAACATTATGAAGTTCAAAATGGATGATTTTGCTTACATTAAATTGAAAAGATTTTGTACAAACAAACTCAATGCAACCAAATTAGAAGAAAAGCTGAAAGCTAGGAAACAATTTTTATAGCCAGAGTTTTTGAGGAAGGCATCATTTCACAAATGTATGCAGAATTCGGTCAAACTTATAAGAAGACAATTCATTCCCCACTTGATAAATGGTCAATGAATATGAACAGGCAGTTTTCAGATGAAGAAATTAAAGCTATCTATAGTCATATGAAAAAATGCCCTAAATCACTATTGATTAGGGAAATGCAAATCAAAACAACTCTGAGGCACCACCTCAAACCTAAAAGATTGGCTAATATAACAGAAAAGGAAAATGACAAATGTTGGAAATGTTGTTGGTGGAATTGTGAACTGTTCTAACCATTCTGGAAATCAATTTGGAACTATGCTTAAAGGGTGATCAAGCTGTGCATACCCTTTGATCCAGCAATATCACTACTAGGTCTCTATCCCCAAAAGATCACTAAAAAGTGAAAAGGACCCACATGTACAAAAATATTTATAGCAGCTCTTTTTGTGGCAGCAAAGAATTGGAAATTTAGGGAATGCCCATCAACTGGAGAATGGCTGAACGAGTCATGGTATAAGAATGTAATGGAATACTATTGTTATATAAGCAAGGATAAGCAGGTAGATTTTAGAAAAACCTGGCAAGACTCACATGAACTGATGGAAAGTGAAATGAGAAGAACCAAGAGAACATTGTACATAGTAACAGTGACATTGTGTGATGATCAACTATGATAGACTTAGTTCTTCTCAGCAATACAATGATCCAAGACAATTCCAAAAGACTCACGATGGAAAATGCTATCCACATCCACAGAAAGAACTATGGAATCTGAATGCAGATGGAAGCATATTATTTTCTTTCTCTTTTTTTTCTTTCTCATGGTTTTTCCCTTTTGTTCTGATTCTTCTTTCACAACACGACTGATGTGGAAATATGTTTAAAATGATTGTACATGTATAACCTATATCAGATTGCCTGTCGTTTTGGGGAGAGAGGAGGGAGGGGAGGGAGGGAGAAAAATTTAGAACTCAAAATCTTATAAAAATGAATGTTGAAAACTATCTTTACATGTAATTGGAAAAAATACTATTAAGTGGGGAAAGCATAAGAGGTATTGTGCAAAATCCCTTAATAATAAGAAAAATGAAAACGTCTCTGAGGTTTGGTCTTATACCAGCAAGAAAATTTACAGTGATAGAAAAAATATAAATACAGCTTATACTAGAGAGGCTAACAGAAGATAGGCATTCTAATACATAGTTTATACAATTGTGCATTCTTCCATTCTGCAAACCAATTTGAATTGCTTTTAAAAAGCAAATAAAATGTTTACATCCAAGGAATTAAAGATATTAATGCTTGGCATGTAGCCCAAGGAAGTCAATGAAACAAGGCATCATACGTACTAAAATAGCCATAGCAGTAATTTTCAAGATAGCAAACAACTAGAAACAAAATAGATGCTCATCTAATAGGGAATGGCTAATTGTTATGCATGAATGTATTGAAATATTACTATACCATAGGGAACTATAAATATGAAGAATTAAGAGATGTATGGGAAGGCTTCCATGAACATTCACAGAATGAAATAAAGAGAACCAGGGAAACAACATACACAATGAATATTACAATGTAAGTGGAAGCAAGGACAACAACAACAATCCCTGAATGTTGTGTAATTATGATTATCAAGAAGCTTGAATTTAGAGAAGAGTAAAATGTGTCACCTTGCCTTATTTTTTAGGAGTGGGGGGGACTCTATTCATGTGGAATATTACATATTCTTTCAAACTCCATTGGTTTGGTAAATTACTTTGTTTCTCTTTTTACTATTCTTTATTATAGTTTGCTCTTTTGGGGAGGAGGGAGCAATGGATTTAGAAATATAATCGATGTAAAGATAAAAATTTATCAATAAAATTATACACATATATGCAATATATATGTATGTTCACATGCTATACATACACATACACAACAGCCCACATTATAAAATAAATTAGCAGCTATGTGTCCAATCCCACTCTCTTCTCAATTTAGGCCATTTACTTAAGTGCTCAGTGATACTCACTGACACCAGAAAATAAATTGGCTGATAAAATTTTACCAGCACAGGAAAGTTGTTTCCCCAAAGTATTAAGCTTAAGCTCTCTTTCTCATATTGTTTCTGTCTCCCTTCCTTGCAAAGTGAGGTAACTCTCTAATCTCCTAGCTATAGCTCCCAATCAATGGGACATAGAACTCTTGATGGAGGTGGAAGGTATGGGGTAATTAAAAGCAGCCCAGCAATTTGTAAGTATTTTCCTTTTAATCTCTGTGTGTGTGTGTGTGTGTGTGTGTGTGTGTGTGTGTCCAGTAAAACATATCCTCTTACTTGTATGATAACTAAGCAAAATAGCTTTTTGTAGGCTGGACACATAATACAATTTATAAATATACACACATACAAATACTACTTTTAAAAAAATGTGTACCTAGGCTATTGCAATAAATGACATGTAAACTCATTTAAAAGAAAACAATATTAATCTTCCTTGTAGTCTCAGCTCAGATGCCATCTCTTCTATGAATTTATCCAAGAAGGGTCATGATCATGTTGAAGGAGGCCAGAAATAGTACTGTGACAATCGGGGGATGGAATTAAGGAGAAGAAAAAAACTAAGACTGGACACACAGCTGAATGTTTAACAATAAGCTCACCAAAACACACAGCATGCTTTTAAGTTTAAGCTGTATTATTAACATTTTGTCCATCACTTTCTTAAGTCTAGACTAGACAATCATCAAAACGGTAATCAAGCCCTTATTTGTAGCATTTTCTGATTTCCAAGATGTAAATGCTCACACTGGGAGTTTAACAATCAGCTCTCAAGCTGTTTAGAGTTGGCCCCAGCACACCACTATAAGGGGGACATGATCACCATCTGCAAGTTCTGAAAAGCTGCCACATGGAGGGAAGAGTAGACTTCTTCCACTTGGATCCAGAGGGGACAACAAGGAACAATGAATAGAAGCTTTAGAGAGGCAGATATAGGATTGATGAGCACTTATGTGTATGGGGAGGGGGAGGAGGAGGTGGTAAAACATTTCTTCTTAGGGCAGTTAGTTGAATTGGAAGAACATTTGTTTTGGAATCATATAGACTTGAGTTCAAATCCAGCCTTAGATATGACTGTGCAAGTGACTGATCTTGGCTGCCTCAGTTTCCTCATCTGTAAAATGGAGATAATAATGGTACCTACCTCCCAAGGTTGTTGTGAGGTTCAGATCAGATCACCTAAGTAGCAAGGAAAGGAGAGGGAATAAGCATTTGTGGCGCCTACTGTGTACCAGGTACTGTTCTTTACAATTCTCATTTACAACGCACAATTTACATATCTCATTTGATGCTCACAACAGCCATAGGAGGTAGGTAACCATTGTCCTCACTTTACAGTTGTGGAAACTGAGGCAAACAGACATTAAATGAGTTGCCCAGAGTCACACAGTTAATTAGTGTCTGAGACTAGATATGGACTCCAGTCTTCCTTGGTGTGAGGATCAAACAACATCACCTATGTAAAGTATCATATAAATGCTAGCTATTATAACTGTCATGTAGCTGTATGTATCTGTTGGACTGGGTGCCCCATGAAGGATCCAAGTCTATGATTCTACTCTTTGGCCTACGCTTTACTTGGGATCATAAAGGAAGAGGATAGAAAGGAATGGCGGAAAGATGTAGAAGAGTTTTAATTATCCCCTGAGCTACCTTGACTCCTGTCCAGATGGTCATGGAGTCGGCTTCCCTGAATGTCCACTTTTAGATTGGCTTGAAGCAAAATGAACGTTTTAATTAGCTTCCCTTGACACCCACACCTCCTTCCTCCATCCCACTCCAGGCATGTAGTGGTCTCATGCTAGGGACCATGAAACCAACACCAGCCTCCTTGCCATTCTTGGAATAAGATACTCCGTGTCGCAACTTCAGGCATTTCTGTCTGTCCCCCATTCTTGTCATCTTCACCCCCTAGCTTCCTTGGCTTCTCAGTGAGAATCTCAGCTTCTGCAAGAAGCTTTTCCTGGCCCCCTTAACACTTTGGCTTTGTCTTTGTTGATTTTCCCCGATTCATCCTGTCTACTGCATGCTTGTACAAAGTCATTTGCATACTGTCTCCTCAATTAGATAGTGAGTTCCTTGAGCACAGGGACTATCTTTGATCTATCTTTGTATCCCCAGCATTTAGCATAGTGCCTGGTACATAGTAGGCACTTATCCTCATGGGCGGTGGTCAGTGAAACACCCCCCTTCATCAACATACACATTCTCTCCTGTCTTTCATCTCAGCCAAATATAAGTTCACAGGAACATAAATCTAGAGCCAGAGGAGAATTCAAATTGGTTGGACCATGTGGTCCAACACACCCATTTTAGAGATGAGGAAATTGAGGATCAGAGAGGCAATACTGTTTGCCCAAAATCACACAGTTAAGTGGGTGATTTGAAAAGTTTTTAAAGCAGGACCTAATATTCCAGAGTCAGTGTTCCTTACATTGTACCAGGATCTCACAGCGTATTTCACACTAAGGTGTAAAGGACTGGTATGGTTAGTGTGATTTTCCTCTTGGAAGTGTCTGAGAGGAAGCTGATGAAAAGCACACAGGACTGAGAAATCCAAATCAGTTACTAACTCACTGTCTGACCTTGGATAGATGATATCCCTCTTTGATTCTCAGTTTTCCAGTCTGAAAATGGGGAGAATGTGACTTGCACTGCCTACTGCACAGGGCTATTATGAGTGTGAAATACATAGAATAGACAGAAACCCTTCCCTGGTATACAAATAGTGAGCTTTTAAAACACAAATATTTCTTTTTTATAAAAATTTTATGTTTTTAAAGAGAGTACTCATGGAGGGATATGCATCTATATCTTTAATATATGAATTTATAAAAGCCAGGTAGGCGGGTGGGAGAGGAATAAGGCAGTGAGAATGGAGGTGGGGGGAGCTCCTACATTCCATTAAATAGCACCTATTGCTCATAGTGTTCAATGTATGCATAACCTCAGGCCTCATATCACATTGCAAAATGCTAAGTGCTATAAAAATGCTAGCTATTACTTATTATTATTAAAGACAACTGCCCAATTCCCCAACCCTCACATACACAGCACACACACACACACACACACACACACACACACACACACACACACCTCTATTATTAAATACATACTGTTACAACCTAAAATGTTGCAGCTGAGAGGGGACTTAGAACTTAGAATATTAAGTGCAAGGGGCCTTTGAATCTAGAACATCAGAAGTAGAAGGGGCATTTGAACAGAAAATATCAGGGGTAGAAGGGGGTGTTAGAACATAATATGTCAAAGCTAGGAGGGACCTTAGAACATAGATTGTTGAAGGTAGAAGACACTTTAGAACACAGGATTTTAGAGCTAGAAGTGACCTTAGAACACAATGTCAGAGCTGAGAGGAACTTCAAACATGGAATATCGGAGTCAGAATTATCATCATCTAGGGTTTTCAAGTCTAACTCTCTCCTATTCCAGTGAGGAAGACTGTAAGTCTGAGAATGGAAATGACTTTACCAGGGTCAAAATGGCAGTCAGTGGCAGAGACAGAAGTGCGATCCTCGTCTCCTGCCTCCCAGCCTAGGTTCTTACAACTTTATTCTCCTACTTTATTCATGAGAAGCCATGAAAAAAGCTCATGATGTGCCCCATGACTACAAGAGAAGAATAAAACTAATTATGAACTTGCAGTGCTTTCTAAGACAAATATTTATACTGAACAGAAAGAACCCCAATTTTCTAGTGTGATGCTGCCTCTATGCCTGCGGGGAGAGTGGGAGCAGAGGCTATGATTGTTTAATGGTGCATTTTTTTCTGGGTGGGCAGTGCTGGCACGAAGCCTGCCCAGCATGCAGTGCACATCTCCTTAGGCTTCTGTTTAACAACTCTAGAAAAGAGTTTGAGGCTTCCTCCTCCATGCTCTCCTCCCACAAATGTGCTTGGCACTTCAGCTCTGTGCCACTCTGTCTCCTCACTGCAGACCATCACTAGTAACTTGAGCCCTCAGGGGTAAATTGTAGGGAGCTATACCCTCACTTTGGTTAAGAGGGAAGCACAAAGTCTGGGCTGGGCCAGGAGAGGGCTCATCTAGGGGAGAAGAAGATCAGGCCACCTGGTAGTTTCTTATTTTAATTAATTATTTTTAAGAAGATAAGCTCAGTTGTTTCTGTACCAGGAGTGGGCAGGCTGTGGCCTCGAGGCTAATTGAAGTTTGGTTTCCGTCAAAGGGCTACACTTGAGAACCTAGAGGGCCACATGTGTCCTTGAGGTCATAGGTTCCCCACCCCTGTATCTATACTGCTGCTGAATGGTTTCAGATGCAGTCAGTGGCCACTAAATTTTGACGCTTTTGGGCAAAGTCCTATTTGCCCAATCCTAGTAATAGTAATAATGATAATAACCAGCATTTATGTAGTACTTTAAGGGTTACAAAAGGTTTTACAAATATTATTTTATCCTCAACCACCCTAGGAAGTAAATAGATGCTATTATTATCCCCATTTTACGGATAATGAAACTGAGACAGATAGAGGTTAAATGACTTGCCAAGGGTCACATAGCCAGTAAGTGTCTGGCTTTGAATTTGGGTGTTAGCACCATTGCTCCAACTAGCTGTCTAATTATGGTTCTGTCTTAGATGGTTGGCTAGCTGTAGTCTCTCCTTACGGAAGCCAGCAGATAACTTTTTCTAAAACAGTACTCTGGCAGGCAGAGAGCCAAGATGGTGAATTAGAACAAGAAATCCAGCTGAACTCTCTCAACATTCCCCTCCAAACAATTTCAAAATAATGTCTCAAATCTCCAATAATTTTTAAATTCTCTCTCCTGGATCTATTTTCCAGGTCAGTGGTTTTTCCAATGAGATATTTCACATTGTCCTCCATTTTTTCATTCCTTTGGCTCTGTTTGATAATATCTTGATTTCTCATCAAGTCACTAGCTTCCA
>JAQQSZ010007778.1:0-13217 GCA_028646595.1 Phalanger gymnotis | reverse complement strand
TTGAAGCAAGTGACTTTATGAAAAATCAAGATATTATAAAACAGAACCAAAGGAATAAAACAAATGGAAGACAATGTGAAGTATCTCATTGGAAAAAGATCCCAAAAACAAAAATCCTAGGAACATGGTTGCCAAATTCCAGAGTTCCCAGGTCAAGGAGAAAACACTGCAAGCAGCCAGAAAGAAACAATTTGACTATTGTGGAAAAACAATCAGGATAACACAAAATCTAGTGGCTTCTACATTAAGGGATTGAAGGGCTTAGAATATGATATTCCAGAGGTCAAATGAGGTAGGATTAAACCAAGAATCACCTACTCAGAAAAACTGAGTATAATGATCCAAGGTAAAATATGGATTTTTAATAAAATGGACTTTCACGAATTCTCAATGAAAAAACCAGAGAGGAATAGACAATTTGACTTTTAAATACAAGAATCAAGAGAAGCATGAAAAGGTAAACAAGAAAGAGAAATCATAAGGGACTTACTAAAGTTGACCAGTTTTGTTTACATTCCTTCATGGAAACATGATGTTTGTAATTCATGAGACCTTTCTCAGTATTAGGGCAATTGCAGGGAATATATATATATATATATGTATATATATATATATATACACACATACACATATATATATACATACACACATATATGTATATATATATATAGAGAGAGAGAGAGAGGTGGGGCACAGGGTGAGTTGAATATGAAGGGATGATATCTAAAAAAATTATAAAAGGGGTGAGAAAGGAATATATTGAGAGAGGGAGAAAGGGAAAGGTAGAATGGGGTAAATTATCTTACATAAAAGTGGCAAGAAAAAGCAGTTCTGTTGGAAGGGAAGAGTGGGAAGGTGAGGGGAAATGAGTGAATCTTGCTCTCACAGGATTTGACGTGAGGAGGGAATAACACACACTCAATTGGATATCTTACCCCATAGGAAAGTAGGAGCAAGGGGATAAGAAAAGGAGGATAATAGAAGGGAGGGTGGATCAGTGGAGGAGGTAATCAAAAGCAAACACTTTTGAAAAGGGACAGGATCAAGGGATAAAAATTGAATAAAGGGGGTCAGGATAGGATGGAGGGAAATATAGTCTTTCACAACACGAGTATTATGGAAGTGTTTGCATTATGATACATGTGTGGCCAATGCTGAATTGCTTGCCTCCTTAGGGAGGGTGGAGGGGAGAGAATTTAGAACGCAAATTTCTAAAAGCAAATGCTCAAAAAAAGTTGTTTTTGCATGCAACTGGGAAATAAGATATACAGGCAATGGGGTATAGAAATCTATCTTGACCTACAAGAAAGAAAGGGGAAAGGGGATGGGGGGGGAAGTGGGGTGACAGAAGGGAGGGCTAACTGGGGAATGGGGTAATCAGAATATATGCCATCTTGGGGTGGGGGAGGGGAGAAATGGGGAGAATATTTGTAACTCGAAATCTTGTGGAAATCAATGTTGAAAACTAAAAATTTTAAATAATAAAATAAGAATTAAAACAATAAAGTGAAGTGGCCTGCCTTGGGCTACAGACAGCATTGATTCCCTCACTGAAGGGTGTTTCCACAATCTGGCTAGCAGCTTCTGTGGAGGTATAAGATCCACCCACAGCCAGCACTCAGAAAGCTGCCAACAGCATAGATTCTTTTGATCTGCTGAGCTAAGGAAAGCAAGGTGAAGGGGTTGGCAAGCTTACTTTAATTCAGCATACAAATATCGTTCACTTAGTTCAGGGAAAAAAGCCAGCACCCTGAACTTCAGAGCAAAATACAAACAAATTACAAACATCAACAGACAGACCTCGTCCGATTCAAATCCCAATACATAGTTACCAGAGTTCAACAAAGTCTCAGCATCCAGGTTTACAAGCTGGAGGGCTCCTTAGCTACAGTTGCCCAGAGTCTCCTCGTCAACACCATCTCAAGAGCCCTGCACAAATGGCTCTGTTCCCCCTTCTTATAGGGCTTCAGATGTCATCAAACATCATCTGAATGACCAGAACTTAGGCTGCTATGATTGGTTCTTGAGTTAGCCCCTCCCCTTAGGACCCTGGGAGGTTCACATCCACATAGATTAGGTTAATACCTAATAGGATATGACCCCCCTTAGCTAGCCCCTCCTTGGGCCCCACCCCAGTCACCAATCCATACCCACATAGGTTCCACACCTAATGGGGGTTGGGCCTGGGGCATAGCACCTAGTAAGGCTTAATGAAATACACTGAATTACTCAAAGAATACAAAGGCCATTTTGCTTACCAACACAAAGGGCTTCAAGCAAAGAGGGCTTCCTTAATACCTTATATAAAGAATTAGGTCTTCAGCATGACTTGGATCAGATGACCTTTAAAAACTTTTGTTCATTTGATTTTATTTTGTTTTCAGTTTGTAATTCTCTCCCTCTTCCTCCCTCATCCCACCCATTTGTCATTTAATAAATATCTTCTAGCATTCATTAAGCTCCTGCTATGTGCCAGGCATTCTGTTAATCACTAGGGATACAAAAAGAGGTAAAAGGGAGGACTTTAGGGAAGTCAGACATTAGCATAAAGGAGGGTGAGCATTTCAGACAAGAGAGACAGCCAGAGAGAATGCCCTGAGCCAAGAGGTGGAGGGGCTTGTGTGTGAAACAGCCATGCAGCCAAGGCCACTGGATCACAGGATTTGGCAGACAGAACATGGAAAAAACCTGGATATTTAGGAGGGGACTAGGTTAGGGAGGACCTTGAACATCCAACAGGATTTTGTATTTGTTCCTAAAGGCAATAGAAAGCCATTGGAATTTATTGAATGAGGAAGGTGACATGGTCAGACCTATGCTTAAGAAAATCACTTTGGTGGTTGAATGAAAGATGGAGTAAGAAGGCAAGAAAAACAAAAGCTATTGTACATATGTATAATCATGAAAAACAAATTTCTCCATTAGCCGTATCCGAAATGAAAGGAAAGAAGGAAGGAAGGAAGGAAGGAAGGAAGGGAAAGAGGGAGGAAGGGAGGGAGGGAGGAAGGAAAACCTGTTTTAGTCTCCACTCTGGGACCATAAAGTCTCTTTCTAGGGGTGAATAGCATATTTCATCATGCGTCATTTGAAATTGTGGTTGGTCGTTGTGTTCAATTGGGGCAACTAGATGGCACATTGAAGATAGAGTGCTGGGCCTGAAGTCAAGAAGAATCTTCTTCCTAAGCTCAAATGTGGCCTCAGAAACTTCCTGTCTGTGTGACTCTTGGCAAATCACTTAACCATGTTTGCTAATGAGCTGGAGAAAGAAATGGCAAACCACTCCAATATCTTTAAAAAATCCAAAGAGGTCATGGGGAATCAGAAAAGACTGGAAAACAGCTAAACAACAACAAATTGCGTTGAATCATTCTTAAATCTTTCAAAGTTGTTTATCTTTATAATATTGTTGTAAATTTATACATTATTCTCCTTATTCTGGTCACTTCAGTCTGCATCAGTTCATAGAAGTCTTCTTAGGTTTCTCTGAAACCATCCCATTGTAATTTCTTATAGCATAATAGTATTCTATCATATTTATATATCATAACTTGTTTAGCCATTCCCCAATTAATGAGCGTGTCCTCAGGTTCCGATTGTTTGTCATCATTTTAAAAAGCTGTTATAAATAGGTTTATAGAAATGAAGCTTTTCCCTCTATTTTTCATCTCTTTGGAATGCAAACCTATGAGCGGCATTGCTGAGTCAAAGAGTATGCACAATTTCATAGCATTTTGGGCACACTTCCAAATTGCTTTCTGGAATGGCTACGGTAGTTTACAATTCCACCCATAGTCCATTAATATACATGTTTTCCCCCAGCCCCTCCAACATTTGTCATTTTCCATTTTTGTCAATTTAGTCAATCTAATGAGTGTGAGATTGTACCCCAGAGTTGTTTTTATTTGCTCTTCTCTAATTATTACTGATTTAGAGCATTTTTTAAAATATGGCTATTTGTAGTTTAGATTTTTTCCCCTGGAAACTGCTTATGTCTATCCTTTGACCGCTTATCATTCAGAGACTGGCCCCTACTCACAAATTTGACTTAGTTCTTGTATATCTTAGAAATAAGATAATTATAAAAGAACCTTGCTGAAAATATTTTTCATAATTTCTTGCTTCTCTTTTAATTTTAGCTGTATTGATTTTGATTGGGCCAAAGAAATTGCATTTCTTTTGTAATCAAGATTGTCCGTTTTACTTTCTGTAAACCTGCCTTTTGCCTGTTAGGTCATGATCTCCTCCTTTATCCATTGATCTAAGAGGTAATTTCTTCCATGCTCCTCCATGTGCTCGTTTGAAGTTTATCATGGTACGTAGTGTTGGATACTGGTTTATATATGCTGTTTTCTTCTCTTACTGACAGTTTTTGCTGAAAAGAGAGATCTTGCCCTAATAGCTGAGATCTTTGGGTCTGTCAAATACCAAGCTACCTTTGAGGTGCCTTTCAACTCTGAGAATCTATGATTCTGAGATTGTGTAAATCTGTATGTGAGAGGCGATAGTCTTCTACAGGGACAGAGTTCAGGACCAAGAGTGTGACAAGAGGTATGGCAGCCATTACAAGTTAACTCTTCCACCCACAGTGGTGAGGTCAATCATTCAGGTGAAGCAAGATACTGAGTTGGGTGTGGTTGGCTCACCAAACCCGGCTTTCTATATGTTAAATATTTCCAATGTTCCTGGCACTATGCTAGCCACCAAAGACCTGAGAAAAAGAACAAGAAACTTCCTGTCATCAGGAAGTTTACGTTTACTTGTGGGAAAAATGACAAATACCAAAAAAGTTATATATGTGTCCAATGGAATCATCCTTCATCTTGCCTATATCATTGCTTGCCTGATAAACCTCCATCCTAGACAACTTCTGGACCACAATTTTAGAAAGGATCCCAGCATAAGTCTGGGCAGCTAAGTAGCACAGTGGATAGAGTGCTGGGGCTGGAGTCAGGAAGACTCCTCTTCCTGAGTTCAAATCTAGTCTCAGACACTTGCTACCTGTGTGACCCTGGGCAAGTCACTCAACACTGTTTGCTTCAGCTTCCTCATCTCTAAAATGAACTGAAGAAGGAAATGGCAAACCACTCCAGTACCTCTGCCAAGAAAACCACCAAAAGAGGTCATGAAGAGTTGGGCACAACTGAAAAATGACTGAACGGCAGTAACAACATATTTCAGTATCAGCATACTTCACATCTCTTACATCTGGACTCATTCTTGGGACCAGGGGTGGGCAACTGGTGGACTCGAAGCCACATGTGGCCTTCTAGGTCCTCAGGTAAAGCCTTTTGACTGAGTAAAAAATCCTTTTATTAAGGGAATTTGTTCTGTGAAGTTTGGATTCAGTCAAAGGGCCACACTTGAGGACCTAGAAAGCTGTATGTAGCCTGAAGGCTGAGGGTTTCCCACCCCTTCTCTGGAGTCTTCCTCTTCTCCTCATCTATTACTTTTCCCCCTTACAAGTGCCCTTTTCCCTCTCCTTCATTTCTGTTTTTCAGGTCCCTTTTGTGCATTG
This sequence comes from Phalanger gymnotis, assembly GCA_028646595.1. Lineage (NCBI taxonomy): Eukaryota > Metazoa > Chordata > Mammalia > Diprotodontia > Phalangeridae > Phalanger > Phalanger gymnotis. Next base: position 7,702 of record JAQQSZ010007778.1, on the reverse strand, counting down.
TCTTCCCCCACAACGTCTTGGAGGGAGGGGATGTATGAATTGCTTCATTGAACATGGTTTCTGGCACATTGTAGGTACTGAATAAGACTTTATCTATTAGCCATCTAATTTAGGGATTAATGGCATTAAAACCTAGGTGGGTAAAGCTAGGCTCCTTTGGAGTGGACATCTGAGCTAAGCATTAAACTCTAGACATTACAGCACAGAGATGAGAAAGGATCCATAACAAAGATGGGGCAAGTATGAGGTGCAGCCAAAAGGTCAAGGTGTGGAAGACCGTCGAGTGGCTGGAGAAATGGAATCTTCACCACCCTGTAAAGCCAGACTACAGTTGGATATGGGGGAGATTTAAAAGCCAGAGAAGTTTGTATTTTGTGCTGGAGACAAGAAGCAATCACTGGAACTTCCTGAGAAGGGGAGCAACAAAGAGCTATGAATTGCAAATATCAATATGATGGCTGGGTAGCCTGGGCCATCTCTAGTGATCCTGATGAATATCTGGCCTTTGGACCCAGATGGCTCTGGAGGAGAAAATAAAGCTGGTGACCTTGCATAGCCCTCCCTTACTTGAATCAAAGTCAGCTGCAAATCATGTCATCATCTCTCTGATGTCATGGTCCTCTTTGAGAATGAAGGAAAAGCACACGATGATGGCCAGGTGGAAGGCAGGACAGACCGATGGGCAGAGAGGGGCAGAGTCTGGAGGCTGGGACTCTAATATGGTTATCACAACAGTTCAAATGAAAAGTGAGGAGCTTGAGCTTGGCTGGTGCTATTTGTGTGGGAAAAGGGAGCGGATGTGAGATATGTTGTTAGGGTAGATTTGCTTCTTTGTGGTAATGGAGAGGATATGAAAGATGATGGAGATAGGAGTCATGGAGGACTCTGTGTTTGTAATCATGGTGGACTGGAAGGAGGCCAGTGCTTTCAGCAGAAATAAGACTAACGAAATAGGGACTGTTTGGCCAAAATGACGAGGAGTTCTCTTTTAGACATGCTGAGTTAGAGATGCCTATGGAACCAACAGTGCAGCCAACGGGCAGCTAGTGCTGTAGGACCGGAGCCCAAGGCTGGGCCTAGGTTTGGATAGACAGCTACCCAGGTACGAGAGGGTTCTGCAGAGAGGTATTAGTTGAACCCTGGGACCTAATGATGCCACCGTAGTGGGGAGGGGCAGGACAGAGCCTTAAAACATGCTCACGAGGAGGTGTATGGCAAGGATGATGACCATAGAATCAGAGATTTGGAGCTGGAACAAAGTCAACCAAGTCCAAGTACATTTTACAGATGAGGCTAACAAGGCCAGCAAGGTCAAGGCATATAAGTAGGACATGTAACAAGTAAGTGTCTAAGTCAGGATTCAAATTCAGGGCTTCTTAACTCTAAGCCTAGAGCTCTGTCCACTATACCCTCTCACTTTTAAGCAAAGTAGACTGCAAAGCAGTGGTCAGACAAGGAGGAAGAAAACGAGAAGAGATCAATAGCAGAAAAATGAAGGGAGGTTAAAATCAATTACTAACATTTAGATAACACCTACTATGCATGAGGCACTTCTGAACATTTCTCTTTTTTTTTCCTCAGAGCCCTCAGCAGCAAGACCTATTAGTATTCCCATTTTTCTATTGAGGAAACTGAGGCAAACAGGTCAGATGACTTACCCAAGTTCGCACAGCTAGTAAGTATATTAGACTAGATTTGAACTCAAGTCTTCTGGCTCTGGGCTGCACACTGCATATGCTGTGCTGATCCCTAGCTGAGAGCTCACTTCTCTCGGGTCCCAACAGTGGTACTGCCTCTAAGGAGAGCAGTGGAACCTGCTTCACACTAGAAAGCTGCTGGCCTAACTTCATTGCCCACCATGCGCATGTCCTTCGCAGTCAGACAAGGCCACAGGACCACCTTAGCCTCCTAGGACTCAGATCTGACCAGGCTCCATCAAACGCCATCTTGTTAACTCGGCTCCAGCCCTCTGGTTAATGATTTTCAACATCCCTCTAAGTGAGTCTATCTTCTCAATTATGTAAACTCTCCTCCTTGGCATGAAGGTCGTTATCATGTCACCCACACAGCATCGCACAGTAATGAGGAAAATCATATTCTCTTCCTGTCAACGAGCAAAGCTGGGGTGGGGGGAGAGAAGGTGGAAATGGGTTTAGAAGGACGATCTCACTGAATTCCATCAATCAGGCTAATGGAGCTTGTTGTCTGTTTTGAACACCAGGCCAGGTAATTTGGTCATGTTTTCATTGCATGATAGACTGAGCTGAGAGGCTGCCTATTCCAACAGCTTCATTTTAGAGATGCAGAACTGGAGCCCAGAGAGGGTTTGATTTGACCAAGGTCACACAATTAATGGGTAGCAGTGCTGAGATTTGAACCCAGGTCCTCAGATCCCAAATCTGGCTTGCTTTCTCCTGTCCTACACTGGTTGCCTTCCTCCTATGTTAGCAAAAATGCTACATAGACACTCATGGCACAATTCAGCTTGCTGCTGAATTCCCAACATAATACTGAACGATGTTTACCAAGAAACTCACTGCCACCATGCCCCAGGCAGCTTCCAAATGCATCTGAAAAATAAAATGTCACCTGTATTTGCATTCAGAAGTTATTCCATATTTACACATGCTAAGGAAAACAAAAGGATTCATTTTTTTGGATGGGACAGAGTGTGTAATCAATTTTCTGTGAAGCCCAAGTGTTTGACATATTTAACATAGCCTACACACCTAAGAATAGCAACCTGCAAACACATGGCTGCCAGGAATGGGGGGCAGGGGGCTCAGTCCCAAGTTGGCTGACAGGAGCCCAGAGCTGTCAGGGGCTGTATGGGGCTGGGAGTACACCATTAGCATCTGTCCGGCCTGGTGAATCCTGGACAACGCTGATTCTCTCTACCTAAACAATCTATTTTAGAGCTTTTGAGTCATTCTAGAGGGAAGACATGACAAGCTTCACTTCCTGAGATCTCCTAAGGTCGCTCTTACATCGGCCCAGAATGTTTTCTTCCCTTGTCTGCCTCTCTCCTCTTCCCTACCCCTAGCCCTGGCGCCAGCACATTTCCCTGGATACCATCTGTCCTCCTATGCCTATCCAGGAAATAGCCAAATTTTTTGGCAATTATCCCTGTAATTTCTCCATGAAGGCAGGGATTGGTTTTTAACCATTTTGTCCTCAGTACTTAGTACTGTGCCTGCTTTGTGCTTAATAAACAAGTGTTTGCTGAGTCCCACTTACATGATGCTTTAGGGTTTACCAAATGCTCCAAAGACCATGATCCATTTGATGCTTGTGACAAATGAGACAATCTTTAGAGTTCAGCCTCCAAGAAACACCTTCATGACCATCACCACCACTATTTTGCCATCTGTCAGGCCAGGACTTTGAGGGATATGACAGATACTCTTTTGGGAGTCCTCCCTTCCCAATAACTGATCAATCAATAAGCATTCTTAGGCACTTTATTATGTGCCATGTACCCTGCCTAACTCTGAAGACACAAATTCAAATACAAGACACTCTCTGCCTTTACCCTCTGCTCGCTTCCAGATAATAAAAGCCCCTGCCTCCTAGGATTATTTTGAGAAACAAATGAGATAATGTTGGTAAACCTCTTAGCATGGTGCCTGGCACTTAGTAGATATTATACAAACCTTTATCCTCTTCTCCTTCCCCTTCTCCCAAGTTACCTAATGGGGGATATGTTGTAGAGTGGACTGGTGGTTGGTGAAAAGAGTTTCCTCTCTCTATGTCTCTTTTTCTCTTCCTTATCAGCAAAGTTGAGAACGTTACTTTCTCAGGCCTATGACAGGCAACTATTGCCCACCACCTTGGGATATTAGATCAACAGCTGAAGGGTGCTCAGAAACCCTCAAAGCCAACCAGCCATCTTATATCAAAGGAAATTGAAGCCAGAGAAGGTAAATTACTTGTCTCAGCTCAAACTGATGGTAATTGGCCAGATGGAAACTGAAGCTCATGATCCTTGGACACCACATCAACGTTCTTTCTGTTGTACGACATTTCCCCATTTAAAAGGGCTGGAAATGATGGCAGGTGTGATCGCCTCTACCAATAGTTTCTCACATGATCCTTACCATAATTAGATCATGAGCAATAGTTAAGTAACAGATGCAGGTTGTGGGCTTTGGGATCCTGTCCCCAGGACCACCTGCCTTCCACCACATGGCCTACTTTTGAGACTTTTCAGTCTGGTTTGCCCAGGACCCTTTATCCTAATTTCAGAGACTTTTATCAACCCAAAATATAATATTAGTAGATGGCATCCCTAGTCCTGGTATCCAATGCAATTTTTAGTTTGAGAACATATAAATTAAATAACCAATAGTCTTCTTCTGGCTTAGAAAAATGGCTTTGGGGCAGACTGGAAGGATGTGTATATAGGAAAAGAACTGCTTAAATTTGAGACAAATGTCAAAGGAAGGACATGCTGCTTAGATATTCAACAATTACAGCTGCAAAATGGCTCCTGTGGGAAGGATGTTTGGGTAATCAGTGTTGGATGTGACTTGGGCCACTCTGACTGTCATTCCAATAGCAGGGCCTGTTACCCTCAGCTTCAGCAATCCTTAGAAGACTCTCACTATTCAGGCAGATGTGGTCACTAGCTAACCATGCTTTCTCTTCAGAATGCTTCACCTGTTAAATTCCTTTGTGAGTACCTCATTTGGCTAATCCCCACAATCGTCTTGTGGGTGAGGCCACTGTTCCTCATCCTTCCCATAAGCCAACAACCGTCTCTTTTCTAAATATCCCAAAAGATGAGGAGAGGAAAGAGAAAGACTGAAGAATAGAGGCACAGAAGAAATGGCCTCAGTCCCACAAGACTGAGAATAAAACTTGGCTCTTCCCTCCTCTTGGTACAGGTCGAGTACTACAGGTGTGGAATGGTGCCTAGACACCAAACAGAGTTGGGAATGTTCCTTTGCTTAATTGTTTTCCTTTGTCATAATGGAGGGGTCATGATTGTGGCTCTAGAACATGACAACAGTATTAAACAATTGTCTAAAATCAATGCTACTGGATTACAAAGCACTTACCATTGTAGCCTCCTCAGTTGGCTATGGGAGGGCTTGATTCACAGTGCAGCTTTTTCTATTTTGTCCTCAGACATTCTAAGATTTACCAAGCATTTCTTTTGTCCCTCACTTGCTAGGTTTCAAGTCTCCTCTTCAATCCCTCCCCTTTCTACAGCTTCCAAGTTGAAATTCCTAAAACTCCAGCATGACCATGTCATTCTCATACTCAGGAAGCTTCAGGGGCTCCCCATTAGCTTGAGAAACACATACAAATGCCACATTTATGATTTGTGACGCTTCACACTCTGGTTGCAACCCTTCCAGGATAATTTCCTTTCATACATCCTATTCTCCTTGATATTTTCATGCTTTGTATGCCATCTCCAGATACCAAGCCTTTGCACGGGTGGTCCCCCACGCATGGAATGCATTCTCTTCTCAGCTCTGTCTCCCTGAATCCTGAGTATTTTTTACAACCCAGGTAAATCACCATCTGATACAGGACTGCCAACATTTCCCCAGTTGTTAGCATCCCAAATGTTACCTTCTGTATGGTTTGTTTTATCTGTGTATGTGCTGTTTTCTCCAGAAGATGAAAAGCCCTTGAGTGCAGGGTTTGATCTAGGTCTTTAAAGCCCTAGCACCTGGCAGGCTTAATAAATGCTGGATTAATATGGAGATGGAGTCTAGATTGTGATTTTATTTGGTATAAGGAACTCTTAGATGAGGATACTCTTTCTACCAATGCAAGTTTGTACCTTCTCTGTAACTTAGAGTTTATCGGACTGTCACAGGGTCATGCAACCAGTAACATGTCAGATTGAGGACTAGAACTCATATCTTCCTGGTTTCCAGATGAAGACAGCAGTGCTTACTTACAGAATCCAGAGCCTTAGACTTTTTCCCATTAAAGCCACATATTTAATATTGGGCCAACTTCCCAATATTCAAAATTCAGTGAGGTTCCAGGGGCAGACTCCAATATAATTGAGGTCTTTAAAACAGGAGGGCATTCTAGTTCTATTTACATATAATAGTCCCTACATGCTGAGTGTTCTCTTGAGTTCTGCTTTGTTGTTGAGTCCTTTCAGTTGTGTCTGACTCTTCATGACCCCATTTGGGCCTTTCTTGGCAAAGGTACTAGGTACCTTTTACTAGGTACAATTTCCTTCTTCAGTTCATTTGAGCTCATTTGACAGATGAGGAAACTGACACCAACTGATTGAAGCAACTTGCCTAGGATTATATAGCTAGTAAGTGTCTGAGACTGGATTTGAACTCAGGAAGGTGAGTCGGGAGGGCATCTAGTTTATCCCTATTGTACACTATTTTGCACTATTTTGCAAGAAGTCTGGAAATGACAGGCTGAAATGATCAGGAAGAAGGTCTCCTAAGGTTCTTCCCACTTTATAAGAATATATATATATATATATATATATATATATATATATACATATATATACATATATGTGTGTGTGTGTGTGTGTGTGTGTGTGTGTGTGTATGTTCTCACTCTATGCACTATGGTACAACCTAGCTGCCCTGCATTCCAATTATTTTTCAAAAAGGACAAAGTAGTAGAGATGCTTTTAATCAATGAACACAGTGGTGCTTAATAAATGCTCATCAAACTGGATTAGTTGAACAAAAAGATAGATCTGGCTCTGGGTAAAATTGTGAAAAGGAAGGGAGGTATTGCAGTACTCATAGTTCTAATTCAAGATGTCAAGCAGTTATTAAGCCCTACCTTTTCTTGGTTCAGACAAAGGCTCTGGGGAAACAGAGACAGAGGGGATGATAGGCTCTCATCTCAAGCAGCTTGCTTTCTATCAGGTAAAACATTGAACATGCAGATAAACATATACAGGATTACTTTAGAATACCAAGAACTAGCAGGATGGGGGAAAGGTTTTCTTATAGGAAGAGGCACATTCTCCAAATCTGAAATGAAACTAGAGATTCTAAGAGACAGACATGAGAAGGGGGAGCATTTTTGACAGGGGGGACAGCCAGAGGAAAGGTGTAGTGGTGGGAGATAAAATGCCAAATTTAAGAAAATTGAGGCCAGTTCAAATTGGAAGCGGAGTCAGTGTTTTCAAAAAGATTGAAGCAACTTAACCCAAGAATAATACACTATGACCAGGTAGGATTTATTTGAGGAATGCAAGGCCGGTTCAATATTAGGAAGACTATAAGTATAATTGATCATATCAACAATAAAACTAGCAGAAACCATATGATTATTTCAATAGATGCAGAGAAAGCTTTTGACAAAATACAATACCCATTCCTATTAAAAACACTAGAAAGCATAGGAATAAATGTAGTCTTCCTTAAAATTATAAGTAGCATCTACCTAAAACCATCAGCAAGCATCATGTATAATAGAGATAAGCTAGATGCCCTCCCAATAAGATTGGGGGTGAAACAAGGATGTCCATTATCACCGCTATTATTCAATTTGGTACTAGGAATGTTAGTTTTAACAATGAGAAGAAAAAAGAAATTTAAGGAATTAGAAGAGGCAAAGAAAAAATTAATTTATCGCTCTCTACAGATGATATGATGATTTACTTAGAGAATCCTAGAGAATCAAGTAAGAAACAACTTGAAATAATAAATAACTTTAGCAAAGTTGCAGGATATAAAATAAACCCACATAA
>JAQQSZ010007777.1:0-13218 GCA_028646595.1 Phalanger gymnotis | reverse complement strand
TGCTGAATTAAAGTAAGCTTGCCAACCCCTTAACCTTGCTTTCCTTATTAAGGCAGATCAAAAGAACCTGTGCTTTGACGGGTGCTAGCAGCTTTCTGGGTGCTGGTTGTTGGTGGATCTTGCACCCCCACAGAAGCTGCTAGCCAGACTGTGGAAACAGGGACTGAGGCTCATAAGTTAAGTGACCTATCTTTAAAGTAAAACCTTGCTGTCTTACATTTTAGTGGAGGGCTCAGGTATACAGACAAGTAAAAACAAAATACATACCAAGTAATTTTAGAGGGAGAAAGCACTACCATCCTCCCATTTACCTCCTACACAGCAATCTCACTTCATCTATGACCTTCTTTTTGCTTGCCATCACAACTAAAAAGCTCTTTTTGTTGTTCTTAACATATAGCAAGCTTCAGTACAGCGTGCACTTCAGCATGCCTGACATTCTTATGCTATATCACTCTTTGTATTCAAATACAGTTTCCTGGACTTGCTTCCATGTGTACAGACTTCCAAGCATTAGTGATTTCCCCTACATAGCTCCTATTTCATCCAATGCAACCTAGTAGATGGTCTTTGAGAACTACTGCCAAAATAGTCATCAACCTGTGGCCAATCTAGTGATGAGCCTTTCCAAACTTATCAAGGCTAAGTCCATGGACAGACATAGTAGGCTCATACATCTTTTAAAAAAATCTAAGCTAGTCAATGAGTTCCTTGTGCACTCATATTTATCTCTTTAGGTAGTTCCCCTTTTCTTCTTTATTAGAATAATCTGTGCTTGTATCACTAGAACTAATAAATATAATTTTTCAATTAAAAATTTATTCCCTCCCTCCCACTTCAACAAAAAAGTAAAAAACAAAACCCTTATAACAAATATGCATAATCAACCAAAACAAATTCCAACATTGGCCATAAACTATCTCTCAATATTCACTATGAGTCTCTCACCTCTCTATCAGGAAGCAGGTAACATGTTTCATCATGGATTCTTTGGAACTGTAGGTGGTCACAGGATTGAACAGAATTATTAAATCTTCCCCCCAAAAAAATGTGACTGTTAGAAGCTTATCTTTGAACTAGCTCCCAAAACAGAATCATAGGCTATGGGATCCTACCTATGCTTTATTTGAACTATGAAATCTACTTTGCCCAAATCTGACATATGTTCAAAGTTCCTGCCTTTATTATCATCACACAAAGACAGCAAGGTCACCTCCCCTCAAGGATCCTACCAATTCTATTGTCAGAATAATATCCAAAAGAGCATATACTCTCATTATTATCTCTCCTTTCTGAAGGATAAGACAGCCAGGCACTACACACATCCTACGTTCCACAGGAGTACAGTGAGGTCCCCATTTGTGCAAATAATGAATCTGCTAAAGTGATCCTATGAGTTCAAATTCACACTATTCAAAATTATAATTATGTAAAATATAGTAACTGGTTCCAGCCCAATGGAAATATGCAGTGTGAATTAAAATAACACAACCACTTCAGGGGATTCATTATTCCCACTAATTGGGACCTGGCTATATCAATTTTCTTAATGAAGAGCTCTGATCATGCCATACCATAGCTCAAAACTATTTAATGCCTTTCCATTGGCTACTGAATATAAAATCCAAACTCCTTAACCTGACATTCAAGATCCTTTATACTTCACATTATTCTCCATCAGGACATCTATTCACCAGCCAAAATGGACTAATTAACAGGTCAAACCAACTATCATATGTCAGACACCATGCTAAGCAATGAGAATAAAGAGAAAGGCAAAAATCAGTACCTGTGCTCATGATCTAATGGGGAAGGCAGCAAGCAAACAACTAGGTATAAAAACAAAATATATACAGTATAATTAGGAGTAATCACAGAAGGAAGGCACTAGCATTAAGGAAAAAAGGGAAAATCTTGTAGAAGATAAGATTTAAACTGGGCCTTGAAGGAAGCTTAGAGACGGAGATCAATGAATCGATAAGCATTTATTAAACACCTAGTATATGCCCGGCACTGTGCTAAGTGCTAGGGATACAAAAGGAAACAAAAGACAATCCTTTGCCCTCAAAGAGTTTACAATCCCAAGGTGGGAGACAACACGCAAATGAATACATACAAAGCTAGCTATATACAGGATAAATAGGAAATAACTAACAGATGGAAGGCACTAGAATTAAAAGAGATTGAGAAAGGCTTTCAGTAAAAGTTAAAATTTTAGTCAGGACTTCAAGGAAGCCAAGGAGGTCAGTAGGCAATCTGGAGGAAGGTGAGCATTCCAGAAGGCATGGAGGACAGCCAAAGAAAATGCACAGAGATGAGAGATGGAACATCTTGATCATGGAATAGCCAGGAAGCCAGTGTCATCGAAGATGAGGAGAGAGAGAGAATCCCAGGAATGAGGAACAGCCTATAAAAATGTATGGAAGTCAGAAGATGAAGTGTGGTGTGAGAGAGACCAGGAATAAAATATAAAAAGACTGGAAAGGTATGAAGGGGCCAGGTTATGAAAGGCTTTAGCCAAACAGGAGGACTTTATATTAGATCCTGGAGGCAATATGAGACACTGTAGTTAACTAAAAAAGAGAGTGACATGGTCAGATCTGCGCTTTAGGAAGATCAATTTGACAGCTAAATGGAGGCTAGATTAGAGTCGGGAGAGACTTAAGACAAGAAAAACTGGACAACTATTGCTGTTGCAACAGTCCAGGCTTGAGGGGCTGAAGACCTGGGGGCTGTATCACAAGGTGCAAACTCAGCCAACACTTTCTCACCATCAAGCCTTTCCCTATGCTATTCTCTCTACTGCAAACACCTTCATCTTATCTGGACTTATTGATGTCCTACTTATTTTTCAAGAACCACCTCAAATAACACAGAATGTGCACTGGACCCTAGCAGCCATCTCGTCCAACCCATGCCTCAATCCCACTCAACATACATGTCAAGGGAGTGGGTCTCTAACTGAAAACCTTCAATAGGAAGGAAACCACTACTCTCATGGAGGCCCCTTCCATTTTATAGATAGCTCTATTTTCTAGTGAGTTTTTTTTTTATTCTGATATTATACATTAATTTGTTTCTTTGCAACCTACACCTACTGCTCGTGGTTTTTCTCTCTGGAACCAAAAAGAAATGTTTAATTCCTCTCCTATTTAAGTTCCTATAGATCAGAGACTATTTCTAATTTTTTCTTTTATCTTCAGTGCTTACTAGCGCATTTAAGCATTTAACAAAAGTTTGTTGATTGTTCACTCTTCAACATGAAAGCTCTTCAAATATTTGAAGACAGCTGTCATATCCTGCCCTTCCAGTCTTTTCTTCTCTATGCTAAATATTCCTAGCTTCTACAATCTTCTTGTGACATTAACCCATGGCTTTTCTCTATCTTAGTTACTCTCCAGCTTATCATTATGTCTTCTAAAACGTGGTGCTCCAAACTGAATACAATACTCCAGATGTAGGCTGACCAGCACCAAGTATAAAAGGACTACCATTTCCTCATTCTGGAAAGTTTGGCCTCTTACTACAGACTGCATATACTGTTTTGGCTCACATGTCGCACTGCCAGCTTGTACATTGTATTGAGTATACAGCCCCTAGAATGCCCAGATCTTTTCAGATACACTTGCTTATCACATATTGTATTTGTAGGGTTAATTTTTTCATCCAAGGGTAAGGCTTTACATTTATCCCTACTGAATTTCATCTGATTAGATCCACAGCATCAAAGCATCATTCAACCCAATGGTCTAGCCTAGGTGACAAACACCAGGCTGCAGCTGGCAGATTAAAATGTAATGGGAAACATTTAACAAAACAAATGAAAATACAACATAACACAGAAAATGTTGATATGCGGTTTTTTAAAGTCAATATGCACAGACAGGGATCCTAATGTATGCTTTAATGCATCCCATATCTATTTCAGTTTAACATCACTGCTCTAGTCTATTCAAAATTGTCATCTACCATGCTTTATCCAATCAAAACTTCTCTTTTCTGCAAACTTGATAAACAATGCTCTTCTCCAACTGTTACAGCTACAACTTTTCTCTCTCATCTGATATCACAGTACTCTGGACTTATGTACTTGTCATATTCTTATTTGTATTATATTTCTCTGTTTGAGTATCTTACCATGTCATTTTTATCCTTAACATCTTTTCCAGTATTTTTCCCAATGAAAGCACATCCCATACAGCCATCTATTTGTAATGTTAATATAATCTGAATCTTCCTCTCCCCTTAAATAGGCCTATGTGATCTTTTCTGAACCTGAGTCACATGGGTTGTGATGTCCTCTGGCCCTGAAGAAGGGTATATGTACTCAGAGGTTAGCATTTTGCTTTGGGGCTCACTCATTGGAAGAGCGTTCATGTGATTTAGCCAGATGAGACTCTGGGTAGCCGTTGAAGAGCCCCACGGCTTTGAAAAACCCAGATGTTGGTGCTTCTCTCTCTGTTAACTATGTATGTGTTACTTTTGGTCAGACAGTTGGAAGCCCTGTCTGTTCACCTTTGATGTTTGTATTTGCTCTGTTTATATAATTTCTGCTTGTAGTTTCTTGGAAGTTCGGGGTGCTGACTTTTCCCTTGAACTAAGTGAATGAGATACACACACATACGTGTGTGTGTATAAGTATATATACACACACATATGTATATGTATGTATGTATGTTTGATTAAAGTAAGATTGTTGACCCCTTTAAAGTTGCTTTCCTTTAGGAAAGCAGACCAAAGAACCTGTGCCAGCAGCTCTCCTATGTGCTGGTGTTACTGGTCTTACACCCCCATACCAGCTGCAAGTAGCAGTGTTGTTACACTATTCCTACACCCTAGAAATTCTGTCAATCTGCCCTACTGTTCCTTCTCCTCACCTAGGTCAACACCCTTTGGACAAGACCTTCAGAGGCTATTTCTCCTTCCCCTGGAGAAGCTAATCCATTTACATTTTTAATTCTGCCAAGGGGCTGAGCGGTTTTGTTTGAATGAGTACAAACTCATACTATCTAGCTATGCCAGACCATACTTTACACCCCATCTATACAGGCTATTTTGCCATCTGTTCTGCCACCCTGTGCGCATAATCTTTCACACGTGTGTACGCACACATAGTCTCCTTCTACCTCTTGCTCTGGAAAGTGTTATATAGAATCACTGAGTCAAGACCTTTTGGAAACGTCTTGCTGGTAAACTGCCCTATGGCACCATTCATCATCCCTATGATCAAAATCTCCTTCTCTGGCCACTACTCCCCCAGAATGTCTTGTCTCTCCCTCTCTCCAGGAATTTTTTTACTAAGGAAATCACAGTGCAAATGATTAATCATTCTTAAGTAGAATCACTGAATTTCCCAAACTAGTAAAACTGAAACAGGAGACCACATTTGGAAAAAGAAGAACTGAAAATGTGTGAATTAACAACTGACAGAAAAATGAAACAAATGTCACTGAGCTCATCCTTACAAACTCAAAAAAAGAAGCTGCTAGAGATGGGAGTAGGGGGTGGAAAACAGAAAAGTAATTCTTTCTTGCATTTCAGCAGGCAGTCAGCACTGTCTGGTATTATTGGTCTTTTCTGTTCAAAGCAACTCAATAGGATTATCTCTGGGATCACAGTGTTAAAAGAAAACGCTATAGAATTATACTGCCTGGTACTTTAAAGGAGTCCTTAGCCTTCAACAGCAAGTCTAGGTACTTTCTTTTTCCTTTTTAGAACATGGAAGAAATGGAAGACAAAATTAAGTTTGGAGCTTTTTTCATTTTCTAAGCCCTTTCTTCAATTTTTTCTAAATTAAAGACATGAACAATCTACATTATTCTCCTAAACACCTCTAATTATACTAGTTACAAAAAAGAGCTCAAGAACCTTTCACGCTATTTTCAAGAGACTTTATCAACCTAAATGAAGAGGGCAGTCAGTAAATGGCAACAGAAATAAACAGACCTTTAGTTAGCGATGTCTATGTAGAGCCATAAAATTTTCAAACTTTAAGAAGCTGGATTAAGGCATTATTGGAAACAGTACTAATTTGGCTCATGACTTAATATTGCATACTGCCTATATATGTTGACTTTGTAGTAGATTCTTGTTAAGAAACATAAAGCTAAGCCTTACCTAAAGTACTTTATGCTATCTCATGCACTTTATACTATTTAATGCACTTTACACATAGAAAAGAGCCCATAAAAATGACAGGATCATAGATCTAGAACTGGAAGAGATATTAAAAGTCATCTGCTCCAAACTTATTTTACAAAGAGGAAATTGGGGGCACAGAAACATCAGTGATTCACAGTGAGGAAATCTGAAGGTCTTTCTAACCCTAATAAATTATATAACCCTTATGTGCTTTAGGTAATTCTCTAGAACTTATCTACTGAGTCACGGACAGGTAAGCAGTAGTAGCCAAAACAGATGAAATCACAAGGGAATAGTAGAGTAACAACATTTGAGTTCACATGAATAATTAGGCATTTTACAACTACTTTATAACAATACTCTCAAGTTTTCTCTTTTAATTATGCCACAATAGACTACCAACTTCTCCAATTAAGAAAAGAAAAATCTGTACTTCCTCAGCCTCTCAGGTTCCCTTCTTGCTGATCAAAAGGGAGTGCAAAGCTCATATTCCTGGTGACAAGAGATCTAGAGCTGGGGGGGGGGCGCGGGTCTTGGAGGCCATTTAGTCCAATCTCCTCATTTTTATAGACAAGGAAAACAGAGGCTCATGGAGGTTAAGTGACTTAACCAAAGTCACACTGATGGGGTTTGAACCCAGGTGATCTGACTCTAATCCTCTTAATCAATGTTCTACTCTAATCAATACTCTTAATCCATGTTCTCATGAAACAGATATTCAGAATTTCTTAATGTTAGTTTCTTTAACCCTTTAGAACCACCTTAAAACTCAGATGTGAGACTAATCGTCAAATGAAGACTGTACATTTCTTTAAACCTGAGATTTTCCCAAGAAACCTCTTAACTTAATTCTATGCTCATTTCTCCAAAGACGTATTACTAACAGTATCTGCCACATAATGAGAATTCTGGAAAAGCTTTTTAGTGCAGCAGGTTTGTAAAGAACTTAATCCTTGGGAAAGGTATACTCCTTTTCTGATCTTCCTAACCCACAGGGTTAATTAAGAAAACATCACAAACCAATTCTTTAGGCTCCACCTTCTACAATCTCTGCTGGAATATTTCTAATCTTAACAGTCTGAATAAGGTTTCTCCACACCAGGAAAATCATCATAAAGTCATTAATTCCACTTTAGCCTTGGGGCTCTTATTGAGCTCTTATCACAAAACTCAGTCCTAGGAGTCTGAGACTCTTCTTTCTTCTTATTTGGCTTGAGAACACTAGACTAATTTCTTCAACCTGTAACTACAGTGCTTTCTTCACTTTGTCCTGCAGAAGAATTACAACTGTTCCTTATAAGGGTATCCTATCCTTTCTTGTCCAAAGTCTGAAAGATTACTTTCTATTAGAATTTTTTTCCTTCCTTACACCACTTGCCCCCTGCCTCCCCCACCCCACCCCGCCAGCAGTCTCCCCACTCCATCCCTTTCTAATCTATAGATGCACCACGTGCTCATTCTTATAATAGGCAAAACAGATTGACACTATGCCCCAGCTGTCCCTTTTCAAGACAGAAGGAGGAGCAGCTTCCCTTCCCTTTCCTTGCTATGTTATAGCAATACTTCAGGAATCTGAAGTAATGATGCTCCCATACCTGGTACAAACCAACCTTTAGTATAATCAAGCAACATTTCTGTAGGAAAAGTCTTTTGCAGGTAGAGTAACACAACTGGGATTTAATATGCTTTAGTTGCTTTGTCCTCTCCTTCCACTGAGGTTACTTTTTTTTTTTTTCTGCTTTGTTTTGAGACTGGTTCTCCATATCTCACTAAGGCTGTAAGTGCAGTGGACACTAAAGGGCACAATCCCACTAATGACTGGCAAGAGAGTTTTGACCTGCTCTATTTCAGTCCTGGGTCTGTCCATTCCCACTTAAGCAAGCTGGTATAACCACCCCCTTCCCCTGGCTAGGAGCTCACCATACTAATGACGAAACTAGTGTGGACACCCAAATGACTAAGTCCTACTGTAGGTCAGAAGTGAGCACAAGTGATCCACTAGCTTCAGCATCGATAAAAGAAATTACAGGTTTAAGTATATACTTGTCATTATCTTGTATTTGTTATCGCCAGTGTTTAGTACAGTGCCTGTCATATAGCACTAAATAAATGGTTGACTGAGTATGAAAGATAAAGGCTTTTTCTTAATACCTCCTTTTATAACATTCCATACCTAAGGAGTAAGTAGATTGATATCTCAAACCCGGATTTGTGACCAGAGAATACTCACATAAACCATCTGAAGCCTTTCCTATGATAATTAGCTGATAAGTCCATGGAATAGCTGCTATTCAAAGAAATGAATGTCCCATAATGTAACCATGTTTTAGTACTTTAAAATGAAGATTTAGTTTGCACCATAAGAAATGAAAAGAGACAGATTCAGAGAAACATGGTAAGATTCATATGAATTAATGCAGTGATGTTAGCAGAACCATTTATACAAAGTTAGCAGAACTATTTATAAAATGACCATAACACTGTAAAACAACATTTAAAGATTCTGATCAATGCAATGACTAACCAGTACTCTGTAAGACTAATGATGAAACATGCCTCCTATATCCTGGTACAAAGGCAATAAACTGTAGTTACAGAATGATACGTGTGTGTGTGTGTGTGTGTGTGTGTGTGTGTGTGTGTGTGTATTCAGACATGACCATTTACAACACACATCTGTTTTTACTTCATAATACTTTTGTTACAAGGGAAGACTTTGATGGGGGAAAGGGAAGACTGTTCACAAGAAAATGACTGTAAATGAAACGTTTTAAAAATACAGAAAAGAGCATGGAACGAAGTTCAGAAGAAGACAGAGACAAGCAAGGACATGTTGGCACAACCACATAAAAATTACATGTGTGTGTATATGCTACTATTATATAAGTATATACATTAGGGGAAGCTAGGTAGCACAGTGAGTAGAGCACCAGCCATGAAGTCAGGAGGACCTGAGTTCAAATTCAACTTCAGACACTTGAAACACTTACAAGCTGTGTGACCTTGGGCAAGTCACTTAACTCCAATTGCCCTGCCTTCCCCCCCTCAAAAAAAGTACACATTAAAGCTACATTTTATGTGTATATATTAAAATTATATATGCGTAAGCTGAAGCTGCATTAATGTTAGCAATTCGTGGTTTAATTTACAATCCTCATTTTCTGGCCATGTTCATTTTTCTAATGTGTATGTTTGTGGATGTGTGGGTGCACATACATGTGCGCGTGCGCACACACACACACAATTGATTTTATTGCCCCTTCTGTAACTTATTCCATTTCAAAGAAGTAGGGAGGTTGATACCTCAAACCTTGATCTATGACCAGGCAATGCTCACACAAACCATCTTAAGCTTTTCCCATGATAATTCTATGCACAGGTGCACGCACACGTGCACGCACACGCACACACACACTGTCTGTCTCCCTCTCTCTCTCTTGCTCTCTCTCTCTCTCTTCTAAAGAAGGCTTGGAGGCAGGGGTTAAGCGACCAATTCTGGCATTAACCAATCTCCTCTTCACTCTATCATCTTGAACAAATGCTATATTCTCTCTATAAAAAGAACCAAACTAAACATCAACCTACACCTCAAACTTAATATAGACTAGTCAGGTGTCAAAAGAAATCAATACTAAAACTACTGGTTGGAACAAATCTTATAACCAAGATAATTGACTACAAATGGCTAGTCATCTAAAGATTGCTAGCATTATCATTTGAATTGCTAGAAGAAACACTGAAGGAGCTACAGATGTTGTCAACTAGTATAAGCATGGTTGGACAATTATTACTAGTTTACTTTTACCATCTCTTATTCCCTTTAATAGGCCCAAAGATAAATAATACTTTAAGCATTTTTTATTTTCATTGGGGCAGGGACTTTCTCCACTGAGGCAAGTAACCAACAACTATAACTTTTAAAATCGTTTCTGAGAGTTACTGCAGCAGAAAAACCTATTATCCTGTATGGTCTACATGGTATAGGGCACTCTGAATTTGGCTAGGCTGGCCTAAATCAAATGCTATCTCCTTCAGGAAGCCAATTCTAACCTACTCTGCTTCTCAGAGTTAAAAGTAATCTCTCCCACTTACAATTTCTCATAGGAACTAGGCCTGGACCCTAATTCAACCTAAACCCAGCCCAGCAAAATGCTTTGCACATAGTAGTGACTTACTGTTTAAATCGAATTGGTGTGTATGGCCGTGGTGTCTCTGTCAGTCTGGGAGCAAATAGATTGATTTGAAGTATTTGAAGAGCCGTTACCGTTATGTGTAAGGCACTGTTAACCAGGGGGTTAAAAAAAAAAAAGAAAAAATAACCTTTTCCCTCAAGGAGTTTATATTCTAATGGGAGAGGCAACATAAAGTCAGTACACATAAGATAAGTTCCGAGTTGATGGAAGACAGCCTCAGAGAGGAAGGCACTGGCAACATGAAACAGGGGTTCTTAATCTGGGGTCTATGAATTTTAAAAATTTATAACTATGTTTCAATATAATTTATTTCCTTTGTGATAATATGTATTTTGTGTATTTAAAAATATTATTCAGAGAAGGGGCCCAAGGGCTTCATTGTACTGCCAAAAGGGTGCACGGTGATGACGGTGATGTTGATCACAATGATGAAAAGAGCATTTATATAGTACTTCGAGGTTGGCAAAGTTCCTAACAAATATCTCATTTGATCATTTGGAGGTAAGTGTTATAATTATCTCCATTTTGCAGATAAGGCAGACAAAGATAGCGACTTGCTCAAGATCACACAACTAGCGTCCAAAGCCAGATCTGAACCAGGTCTTCCTGACTACAGAGTCAATGAATGCTCTACCCATTATGCCACCTCACTACCACCAAAAAAGGTTAAGAAGCCCTGAGCTAGTAAGATAGAAAAGCTTCATGCAGGACATGGTGCTTTGGACCAAACCTGAGATTCTATGAGTCTGAGGATATGAGGGAGAGCACTCTAGACACCACAGACAGCCAGTACCAAGGTATAGAGATGGAGGATGGAGCGCTGTGTGTGAGTAAGCTAGTGTGACTGAACCCAAGAGAGGGCACGGAAGGGAGTGATGAACCAAAAGACTGAAAGCACAGTAAGAGGCCTGGCTGTTAAGTTTTATATGCCAAACAGGAATTTAGAGGTAAACAGGAAGCCAACATGCCTCATATACTACAAGTGGAAGAGTAGTTAATGGAGCTATAGCCTAGAACTAGCTGCCCAACTAAATTTTATCACCTGAATTTGTGCCTTGGACAGTGAGCAGCTAGTGGCTATGACAAAATCCCAAAATATGCTTTGGGAGTCTGAACAAGCCAAGGACTCTCTGAATTCTAATACCATAATGAATATCAATACAACAAAACCTCTCTAACAAAACAGTTCTGAAGCTGCAGGCAATATCCTTTTTCAAGTCATATTCCACGCACAAAATACACACAGCCTAAGATTTTGAACAAACTCTTGGAATTTTCTGCAACAATATCTGGCCTATGTTCAAAAGAACAAAGTACTCACACCAATCTGTACATCATAAATGGTGACCCCAAACACTACTAACTTGCTCTTCGTTTCAAAGTGGAACATTGTTTTATATTCTCAGGTGTTTGGTGTTTTCCTTTTTTTTCTTCCCCACTCCTTTAAGGATAAATTTTCCCACATTCACTCAAATACCAAAGCACAAGGATTTAAGACTCCAGGCTCCAAAGGCAAAGCTGCCAAATACACCATCATCAGATCTGCCAGACAGTTGCTACATGAGTTTTCCTGATGTCAGGATAAAGTAAAACAGCACAAATTGTACTGTACTTTGATGGTTTGTTGCTTTGGTCTTTTTTTGTTTTATTTTTTTTTTTTAGATCTCAGTTGTATCTAGAAATGGTTCCAGTTCTCAATCTAGAAACCTCACAGGCTACAGAACATAACATATAGTGAAAGGTATTTTCTTCCACCCCTATGCAAAAGAAACTATCGTGACATAGTTCCAAATGATTCTTCATCTCCCTCATCTCATTCCCAACAATGTTACAAACATATATATACATCCATCAACTTTCAAAGTTTCCTAGATCGGTTTTACTGTAATCAAAATCAGCGCCTGTCAAGTAAAACATAATTTGTTAAACATCGATCAGTAATGGAAGTGTTACTTTGTATAGCCACATAGCAGGTGGCAGGTTATGAGAGAACAGGAAATAAGGAGAACAAATGACTCCCACACAAACTTGCAGACAACCACAGGAAATATATAAATATATAACCCCACATCTTTTCTACTGGGCTAAATGTTTGTGAGGTTTCTTCTCCCTTAATGAATTTTCACCCCATACTACCACCTGTCCAGTAGCACTTTAGTCAACAGGATGAATGCAGCCTTTGCCAGGGTAGGATTACCACGTAGGAGTTCAAGAATTTCAGTGAAGATCTTGAGAGATTCCACATTTTTAAATGAAACTGGAAAAAGAATCCCTAAGCAAAAAGTTTAACTTACTTTCCTTCCCCATCTCATACACTAAAAATACATCATCCTAAATCACAACATAAACTTCATTTCCCCTACACATAGTTTTCAATCCCAAGACTGAAAAGTGCCTTGGTTGGAAAACATTGGGCTTACTTGCCAAGAAGAGTGAGATGGAGGTCAAAGACAATACCGGCTAACTACATAGCCTAGTTTTTGAAATCTTACCAAGAAGGAGACTGAAGATTATGAAGATTGTCTCCTAAAGCAGAGAGCAATAGTGGGTAAAGTCAGTTTATTTTTTTTTTTATTTAATATATTTAGTTTTCAGCATTGGTTTTCACAGGAGTTTGAATTACAAATTTTCTCCCCATTTTTACCCCGCCTCACTCCAAGATGGCATATATTCTGGTTGCCCTGTTCCCCAGTCAGCCCTCCCTTCTGTCACCCCACTCCCCTCCCATCCCCTTTTCCCTTCCTTTCTTGTAGGGCAAGATAAATTTCTACGCCTCATTGCCTGTGTATCTTACGTTCTAGTTGCACGCAAAAGCTTTTGTTTTAGTTTTTGAACATCTATTTTTTAAAACTTTGGGTTCCAAATTCTCTCCCCTCTTCCCTTC
>JAQQSZ010007776.1:0-13218 GCA_028646595.1 Phalanger gymnotis | reverse complement strand
GTGGGTGTGGATTGGCAACTAAGGTGGGGCCCCAGGTGGGGCTAACTAAGGGAGGGCCTAGTTTACACATGAGTTTGAGTGATAGGTTTGGGACTTCAGAGGCTTTTAGACCACGTGGGTTTACGTGGCCTCTTTGTGACGATTCTAGGTCACGTGGGTGAGTAGCACGTGTGACTCACCCCTGACCCTGAAAAAGATATAAAACCAGGGGTTGGCTTTCTCTTCTTCGGAGCTCTTTCCCACAGCAGTGGTGGCACCAGTGACTCTGGGCCAGCCCATGTTATGACCTCCCGGGCTGAATCTAGATCTTGGTAACTATGAATCTGTATTTGGTCTGTCTGTCGATGTTTGTACTTTGTTTGCATTTTGCTCTGACGTTCAGGGAGCTGGTTTTTTCCCCTGAACTAAGTGAATGATATTTGTATGCTGAATTAAAGTAAGCTTGTCAACCCCTTAATGTTGCTTTCCTTACTAAAGCAGATCAAAAGAACCTGTGCTTTTGCAGTGTGTTGGCAGCTTTCTGGATGCTGGTTGTTGATGGATCTTACACCCCCATGTAGTAGGAAGGCCGAATTTATGATCTCAAAAAGGATCATATAAATATCTGAATGATTTGAAATCATTGGGTATATAGAATTCTCCAAGCATCAAAAAATTTATTCAGGGCCTGGAGCAACAAATTAGCGAACCAACCTCCCCATTCCAGTATTGTGAACACAAGCCTCCAGGCCCAGTAGGCCCGCCTCACAAGAGTAGCCAGGAGGCCATGGAAAAATAAGATGGCATAAATCATATTCACTGGCCTCAAGACCTCGCTCGAACTCCTGGGTCCACACAGGGGTCGGCTCTGCTGCTTCGGATTTTTTTTCAGCTGTACTTTCTCGCCTCTCCTGGAAGCCAAGCCTCTGGCATTCTCAAGCCCTGCCTCAACAACTAGAGACCAGAGTCCAGAGACCCATTGGTTCCCGAATTGGCCCCTCTTAAGTCATTAATCTACACCCACACAGGTTTCACACCTGATAGGGCTTTGGGCCTGGGGCTCAGCACTTAACAGCTGAAAGTACTTTCACTATAAACAAAAGCCAAAACTCCTCAAGGGCATCCATTAAACTAAGCCCATTTTGCCTTACTGGCACACCCCACAGAAGCTGCTGCCCGGATTGTTAAAAGAGCATATCAACTCACTATCACAAAAACAAGTCTCTTTCCTAGCCACGACTTCGCTGTATATGTTGTTTCTTTATATTAGAACAGAAGCTCTTTGAGGGCAGAGATTATCTTGCTTTTTATACTTGTATTCTTAGTGCACAGTACCTGATATGTAGAGAATATTTAATAAATACTTTTTCATTCATTCGTTATACTGTAGAAGGGATTTCTTAAACCTGAAAAGACTTACATGAACTGATGCAAAGTGAAGTGAGCAGAACTAGGAGAACGCTACACAGTAATAGCAACGTTGAGTGATGAGCAACTATGAATGACTTAGCTATTCTCAGCAATGCAATGATCCGAGATAATCCCAAGGACTCATGATTAACAATGCTATATGCCTCCAGAGAAAGAACTGGTGGCCTCTGAATACAGACCGAAGTGTACTATTTTTCCCTCCCTTCTTCTCTCCCCCCCCCTTTTTTGGAGTTTTCTTCCACAAAATGAGTAATATGGAAATGTTTTACATGATTGCACAGGTATAACCTCTATTAGATTGCTTACTGTCTCAGGGAGAGGGGAGAGGAGTGAGGGGGGAATAGAATTTGGAACTTAAAACTTTAAAAAAAAAACAAAAAAATTAATGTTAAAAATTGTTTTTGCATGTAATTGGGGAAAATATCTTTTTAAAAAAGTATAGATTTCTTCGAATTTCTAGATTGGAGTAGGTAGCCTCTGGAGCATTTTTCATCTCTGAGATTCTATGACTTGGAATCCCACTTCTGAAAATTTTCTATCTTTATGACTTTGGGTAAGTCACATCCTTTAATCTGGGGATCTGTTTTTCCAGATGATAGAAGGGGAATTTGGTCTAGAAGATGTCTAAGGTTCCTTTCATCTTTAAATCTATAATTCTGCAAACTTTGGCCTTCATTGACTTGGGGAAAAGTCACTTCTCTGTGAAGCAGAGAGGGGGGGGTGAGTGGGAGAAGGGGGCTGGATTTGATGGTCTCAGATTTCTTTCCATTGCTCCTATGGACCCTGCTAATGCTTGGTTTTAATACATGAAGTCCAATGGATTGCCATTTGACAAACAGTAACCCCTCCAACTCTTCACTTCACCCTAGACTTTCAAAAGAAAACTATCTTCCAGTCTCATAGTTTGGTCTCAGCACTTACCATGCAGTGTTTGCTGCAGAAGTTATAAATGGAATACAAGGAGTTCACGCTGGGGAGTCTGCCATCTTGGAAGCCAATAACTAGGCTGTGGTAATCCTCTGCCAGGGTCATACTGTAGGTGTGCTGCTGACCAAAGTTGGGCTCTGAGGATCTGAGAAGAGACAAGCAGAGATAACGGTGATTTCATAGAAAGATCAAGATTTGTTTTTAATGAACAAGGATTATACGTCTAGCTTTGGGTCATGGACTTGAGACACTGTCTCTTCAAGAGGCTTTCAAAGTTGTGGAGTTTCTTATCCTTGGACTTAGAAGGTACTTTGTGAATTCTGGTTGAATTTAAATGAGTTCAGTGGGGATTGAACTTATGCTTATAGGTCTAGAACCCATCTAGTCTAAATTACTCATTTTACAAATGAGGAAACTGAGATTCAAATGACTTATCCAAGGTCACCTAAGTAGTATATTTCAGAGGCAGAATATGAACCCAGGTCTCCCGACTCCAGAGACAATGCACCAGGAGGCAACATGGCGTCATAGAAAAAACTCTGACCTTATTGTCAGAGGACCTGGGTTTAAATCCTACCTCTGATCTTAACTGTTTTGTGACCTTGAGAAAATCACTTAGCTTCCCTGGGACTCATTTTCCTTACATGCAAAATTGAGAGGATTGGACTGGATGTTCTCTGCAGTCTCTTTCAGTTTTACATTTCTGGTTCTGTGATCCTATGGTAACCACACTGCCCTTTAGAGACAAATATTTAAACTATAACAGAGGCAGGTATGGATGTTTCATCAGGAATGTCAGCATGCTCTTTGGGAACAGCCTTCAGAGCCAAATTTTTGGCCACAGAAGAAATTTTTTAATGTTTAAATACAAAATCACATATACTGTGTGTGTGTTTGTGTGTGTGCGTGTGTGTGTACACACACACATACATACATTCATACCTCTACTCACATGTGAGTACACCTAGGCGTAGATACACAGGTAATATAGAAATATACAGAAGTGCGTATATGTACATGTTTATACATATACACACATATACCTACAGATAGGCATAGATGAGGTCCTATGATTTCACTGATCTAGGGAGCTACTGGTTAGTAACTTGCCTTGCTAACAGCACTTTGCCCCACCTCTGTAGCTCATGCTTTTAGCCGCCTACACCCCTGAGAGGTTAAGTTATTTGCACAGGATTGCACAGATGATATGTGTCAGAGGCACATCACTTAACCTCTGAGCAGTCTAGGCAATTCTCCACAATTCTAAGGCACAGAGAAGATGCAGAATTCTCTTGATAGAGGAATCTCCTCTGCTCAATGCCGATAGAATTGCAGGTCTAGTCTCTATCCTATGTATCAGGCACTGGGTCAGGTTTTGCAGATGCAAAGAGAGAAGGCAAGGGAATAAGTATTAATTAAGCACCTACTATATGCCAGGCACTGTGCTAAGTGCTTTACAAACATTTCCTCATTTGATCTTCATAATAACCTTATTCATATTCCATTTTGCAGATGAGAAAACTGAGGCAGAAAGAAAGAGGTGAAATGACTAGTCTGGGTTCACAAAGTAAATATGTGTGTGAAGCTGGATTTGAACTCTGGTCTTTCTGACTCCAGGCTGAACCACCCAGATTGTTGGAGGAGAACCTCTTGTCACCCTTTTGGTCCCATTTTATATGGGGAGGAGGAGTGAGGGGGGAGAACCTCTTGATACCCCTTTAGTCTTTTTTATATGGGGAGGGAGGAGGGTGAGTACAGTACCTTTTGCCACTCTTTTGGTCCCATTTTATATGGGGGAGGGGGAAGGTGGGTGGGGTGAGTATCTCTTGCTACCCTTTTAGTTCACTTTTATATGGCTAAGTCTATTAGAATGTAAACTCCTTGAGGGTAAGGACTGCTATTTTATTCCCTTATATTTGTATACTTAGCCCTTAGCACAATGTCTGGCACATAGTAGGTTCTTAATATAGGTTTGTTGATTTGGGGGGCACAGGAGGGCATTAGAAAAAGGTTGGTGGTCAGGACAAGTCTTGGATGGGAAAAGGCATTTGAGTTGGTGTGTCGATAAGACAAAATGGGCACTTGAGGAGTTTGGCTTTTGTTTATTTTGTTTACTTTGAGTGAAATGGGCACAAAATGGGCACTTCAGGAGTTTTGGCTTTTGTTTACCTTGAAAGTACTTTCAGCTGTTAAGTGCTAAGCCCCAGGCCCAAAGCCCTATCAGGTGTGAAACCTGTGTGGGCGTAGATTAATGATTTAAGAGGGGCCAACTCAGGAACCAATGGTCTCTGGTCGTTGAGGTGGGGCTTGAGAACTCCAGAGGCTCGGCTTCGAGGAGAGGTGAGCTAAGGGATGCTACAGCTGAAGCCAAAGCAGAGCCGACCTGGAGTGAGAGCAAGGACTTGAGGCCAGTGAATATGATTTACGCCATCTTGTTTTTCTGTGGCCTCCTGGCTACTCTTGTGAGGCGGGCTTATTGGGCCTGGAGGCTTGTGATCACAATATTGGAATGGGGAGGCTGGTTCGTGAATCCGTCACTGTGGGCCCTAAATAAATGTTCTGATGCCCTCTACTTAGAGAATTCTATATACCTTGCGATTTAGAACCATTCAGATATATATATGATCCTTTTTGAGATCATAAATTCGGCCTTCCTACTACAGTTGGGAAAAAATTACAGAATCTACAAGGGATGGTCACTCCAAGGTCACCTACTCATCTTAGTGCCCAACTAGGCTCTAAATGCCTTTTGGTTTTTCCTAAAATCAAATCTGGCTGAAAACTTTCCACTACTTAAGATATGTGGAATTTCAAAGTGCTTCCATCTTCACCCCCAAGAGTTCCAGAAGTGCCCTGAGCTACAGCAGCCTGGCCAGAACGACACAGAGTTCCAGTATGACTTTTCATAAAGGGATGGTCATTCATCTGGATGGATGAGTTCTGGAATGTTTGTTTGAGAGCTCATCTTGCTCCTTCATTCCTGCTCCCAACACATTTTGTGGGGCATTACAATTAGGTAACTGAAATGGACCTTAGGAAACTCATAGACCCACCCCCTCATTTTAAAGATGAGAGAACTGAAGTCTGTGGAGGGAAGGTGGTTGTTGGTGTTGTTTGACCTTTATTCTCGAAGAGGACCTTGATATCAGGGAGGTGATACCATGACATACAAGTGAATTGGATTTAAGTGAGAGAGGTCTGTGCAAAGCCACCAGCTTCACTTTCTCCTCTGGAGCCTTCTGGGTACAGTGGCACAATATAGATCAGGATGACTGGAGATGGCCCTGGGTACAGTGGGAAGCCTTGGCCTTTTTAAGGTGACCTCTGAAGGAATCTCAGTTTGACTGAGACAATGCCCATTCAGTGATTAAGGCTAGGGAAGAAATGAGGCAGAGAATGGCCTCTTTATCTAGTCCAAAAAAAAAAAATCAATCTGGGAAGAGAAGAACCTCAGGATTTCTGGCCAAAACAGAAACATTTACTCTGAGCCAATCAGGGCTTAAACAACGACCAATTGGGGCTTGGGCTGGGACCTATTGCTGGTCAATCAATGAGAGCCACAGTATTTGGGTTTAAGGCATGGTCCTTATGGAAACAAAAAGTTTCAGCCTTCAGAATGGGAAAGGGCCTGCCTCAAGGCTATCATAGGAGTTAGAAAGCTTCCAACTCCCAGTCCGGACTCCCTTCTAGTCCTCCTTGAAGCCAGGGGCTGCCTTACTTTTGTTGTATATCTACAATACTTGGAACAATACTGAGCATAGAGAAGGTGATTAATAAGGGCTTGAGAGACCAAGTCCATAAATCAATCCATAAGTATTTATTAAGCACCAGCTGTGGGCTAGACATGAGAGAATGAATACAAAGAAACTCAAATTTTCTCATTTTAAGGAGGATGATTGGACAAAAATTCAGGGAGGGGGAACCTATGGCCCTCTAGGTCCTCAAGTGCAGCCCTTTGAGTTCAAACTTCACAGAACAAATCTCGTTCATGAAAGGATTTGTTCTGTAAAACTTGAACTCAGTCAAAGGGCCACACTTGAGGACCTAGAGGGCCACAGGTTACCCACCCCTGGAGATGGTCCCTACAAGTTCCCTTATACTTTTAGATAGACCTATGAATCTGTCACCTCCCCAGTGTAGGTTTCTATTCCCTTATCTATAAAAGGGATTGAGAGGGTATATACATCAACTAGATGTTCTTTAAAGTTCATTTTCTAAGTAGGTGCTCTTATCAGTCAAAAGGTGCTCCAGACATATTCTTAGAGGCCCATGAGCATTGAATTTCTTAGTTGTACGTATGGGACCTCTTGCTGTTGAGTCTTTTTAGTCATTACCAACTCTTTATGACTCCGTTTAGGGTTTTCTTGGCAAAGACTCTGGAGTGGTTTGACATTGCCTTCTCTAGCTCTTTTTCCAGATGAGGAAATTGAGGCAAACAGAGTTAAGTGTCTTGCCCAGGGTCACTCAGTTAGTAAGCATGTGAGATTGGATTTGAACTCATGGAGATGAGTCTTCCTGACTCCAGGCCTGGTGCTCTATGCAATATGCCCCATCTCTATCTACTTTTGGCTATTGTGATGTTCCTGGAGGAGATTGGATTGGGTTGAATGGGATACAGAAGCTGTTTTTCTAGTGACTAGTCTTCAGAATGGCTTTTCCCCAAAGAAGAGACAGTGGCCAAGATTTCACTGGGGAGACATTTCCAATGTCAGAAAGAACTGTCTTCCACCCATGCCCAGGATAAACTCAGTAGGGGCTGACTCTATAATTTTCTTCTCTTTCATTGTCTCATGGAGAACTCAACAGTGCTCAGAGCCAAGAGTCCAGAGACATCTGGAAGTCAAAAGGCGTCCTTTTAAGGCCTGGTTCAGGCCTCTTCCCTGGCATATTCTGCATGGTCTCACTCCAATGCTAAAAACCAAGTCTCGATTTAATAAAAGCTGATAAGTTTATATATACCAAACAGCTGGGATTTCTGAAGTGGCAGAATTGCCTCTAGCCTGTCACCAAAGAGATCAGCCCTCGGAAGTTACTAGGTTCAGTGATTTGTCCATGGACACTGTCTGGTGCCTCTTGTATTTCTAGTTTTCTTTTAGATATTACTTCTACATACTCTAAGGCTGAAGTGGACCATATCCTGACCCACAAATATGCATTGCTTCCTCCTGCTCCTACTTTTCCCTCTGCCTGGATATCCCTCCATCTCCCTTTTTGCCTGTTGCATTGATATCCATTCTTAAAGCTCCACTGAAACACCACCTCCTCCGGGAAGCCTCTTTTGATCCTCCTGGTCAATAATTCTCCTTCCCTAAGGAGCTCGTTTACTGCTTTTCTTTGTAACTCTCCAATGTGCTTTAACATTTTTTCTTATGACCATTTCAATGAAAAATTATGAAATCACCAGCAAACACAAATGTCCCAATATACAAAGAATAAACAACAACTTCAGTTGCTTGTGAAACTCATGAAGAACTTTCGTTATATCCAGTTTGTTTTGAAAGTGGATGGAGACTGGACCTGTGATTTCACTGATATAGGTACCTCCTAGGTGAAGACATTCTTTTTAGTGACTAGGGATATCTAGTCCCACCCTCTTATTTATAGATAAAATAATATGACTTTTTACTAATTAGTGCCAATGAATGTAGTGTCAAGTTGCCCTAGGCAGGGGTATAGATTGGCTGGTCTTTCCCCACAGGGTATTTCTTGAGTTCAGTACCAAAGAATGCTGGGTGACAGAGGCGTGGGAACTGGGCAGCTTCCTAGGAGCAGTGGGCTGGCATCTTCCATCCTGTGCTCTTCCATCAAGACTCTGTCATCATTCTACATGCCCCAGCACTTCCAAGGGAGGGTAATGAATTTGCCAAGAACCTCTGAATGCCCCTCCCCTCGACTCCAAGCTGTCAGTGACCCAAAGGCCTCTGGTGTTCATGCCTCAGCAAGACGGCCTCTTGCTTCCAAAGACGTCTGCTCACCCTGGAGTGAGGCCAGGCCAAGGTTCTCCTGTTGTCGGGTTTCAGCTCAGAGCAAGGGGTGTTGTTCCATTTTCTGATTGGCTTTAACTGATCTGCACCCTCCAAGCAAGTATTTCTCAGGAGCTGAGGTTAGTTCCAGTTCTTAGTCCAGTAAAGGTTCTAAGTCTACGAGAGGTTACA
Organism: Phalanger gymnotis; assembly: GCA_028646595.1. Taxonomy (NCBI): domain Eukaryota; kingdom Metazoa; phylum Chordata; class Mammalia; order Diprotodontia; family Phalangeridae; genus Phalanger; species Phalanger gymnotis. Next base: position 4,726 of record JAQQSZ010007776.1, on the reverse strand, counting down.
CTGGGTAGAGAGGCAAAGGACCCAGATTCAATGACGCCTGCCTCTGTCACTTAGTAGGTATGTAAGTCTTCATTTCTCTGGGCCTGTTTCCCCATCTATAAAATGAGGGGGTAAAACTAGATGAGGCCTGCTGGGGGATAGTGTTGGACTTGGAAGATCCAAGTCCCAATTTGGGCCCAAAGATGTTTACCAGCAGTGTGACTCTGGGCAAGTCACTTAACCACTATCTACCTCAGTTTTCTTATATGTAAAACCAAGGATAGCTAAAACACCTACCTTCCAGGGTGTTGGGGGAAAGGAATGGAATAAACATTTATATAGCATCTACTATGTGCCAGGCACTTTTCTTTTCCTTCCTTTCTCCTTCCTTCCCTCCTTCCTCTCTCTCTCCCTCTTTCTTTCTTTCCTTCCAAATACTATCTTATTTAAACCTCAAAACAACCCAGAAGGTAAGAACTATTACTCTCCTTTCACAGTTAAGGAAATGGAGGCAGACAGAAAAGAACAGACATGCCCAGAGTGAGGGAGGAAGCATGACACTACGGGAAGATGACTGAATTTAGAATCAGAGGTTCTAAGCTCGAATCCTGTTTCCTTAATACCTTTGTGACCTGGGCTAAATTATTTCCCACCCCTGAGTTTTAGTTTCCCTATCTTTAAAAATGAGAGGTGGAACTTGCTGGCCTTCATGACTCCTTCCATCTCTAAATCCCATGATTCTGGAATTCTTACTCCTAGCCTCAGTTTGCCTCTTGGCTATTCTGAGTCTGGACCAACAAGAAAAGGTGGATTTTTTTTTTAAATAAGCTGAGATATAAACAAAAAGTTAAAGTTCGGTGAGTAGGAAGTGGGCTGGAAGATGGGCCATCGAGGAGTAGCCAAGGGGTAGAGTTGCTACAGTTAACAAGCACAGCTAAGGGACATTGGATGGTTCTGCCTGACCCAAGGCAAAGAATGTGAGCTTCAGACTTTGGAGATGCAGGAGGAATTCAGGCTCTCCATCATCTGCCTATCACCGCCATAAGTTTTAGGGAGCTTGGTGGTGCAGCTCTATCTGGAGTCAGGAGGACCTGAGTTCAAATTCAATCCAATCCAATAAACATTTATTAAGTGCTTACTATGTGCTATGCATTGGGGATACAATTAATAAAAGACAGTCCATGCCCTCAAGGAGCTTGCACTTACAAAAAAACTGACATGGCCAGTTGTGTCCCTAAGGCGAAATGGGCTCCTTAGCACTTAATTTGGGGGGTGCTCTTGAGGAGTTTGGCTTTTGTTTACCTTGAGTGAAAGTACTTTCAGCTGTTAAGTGCTAAGCCCCAGGCCCAAAGCCCTATCAGGTGTGAAACCTGTGTGGGTGTAGATTAATGACTTAAGAGGGGCCAACTTGGGAACCAATGGTCTCTGGTCATTGAGGTGGGGCTTGAGAACTCCAGAGGCTCGGCTTCGAGGAGAGGTGAGCTAAGCTGAAAAAAAGCCAAAGCAGGAGACCTGTGTGAGCCCAGGACTGCGAGCAAGGACTTGAGGCCAGTAAATATGATTTGGCTGAATACTATCTTGTTTTTCTGTGGCCTCCTGGTTACTCTTGTGAGGCGGGCCTACTGGGCCTGGGGTTTTTTGGTCAAGATGTTGGGGAATGGGGAGGCTGGTTTGTGAATCTGTTGCTCTGGGGCCTAAATAAATGTTCTTTCTACTTAGATGCTTTCTACTTAGAGAATCCCTCATAGCTTGTGGTTTTAAACCATTCAAACATATATATACATATATATAATTATATTTGAGATTATAAATTCGGCCTTCCTACTACACCAGTAAAGGAGGGGAGAATATAGGGAGGAATGGAACATCTTGCTCTGTGAAATTAAATCCAGGCAGATGAAAAGTGGAGTGAACCAAGTGTCCAATGTCTGCCCTCTAAAAAAGAAGCATCAGGAGAAGCTTGGTACTTTGCCCTCCCATGCTTCAGTCAGAGGGCTCAGACTTACTAGCTGGTCAAGTTGCTAAAGGGGTCTCTGCCTCAGTTTCTTCAATTGTAAAATAGAGATCAGAATAGCACCTACCTCCCAGTGTCGTGAGGACTGAGTAATATTAATAAAGCACTTGGCATAGCGCCTAACATTAAACAGCACCTAATAATTGCTCATACTCTGTTCTCTTTAATGCATGAGGTGGGCATATAAGTACAGCAGCAAAGACGGAAGAAGGGGGGAAAATCTATAATCAAGCTGGACAGACCTTCAGTGTCTCCTTTCAATGATGTGTCCTCCACATAGTGGTTAAGCAGAGTTTTCTAAAGCAGAGGTCTGACTACAAAACTCCCCAGCTCAAGAACCTTCTGGGGCTCCCTATGTCCACTAGTTAAAACACAAAAATCCTTTGTTGGACATTTCTAACCCCTCACAAGCTGACTGCAATCTACTTTGCCCCTTCACATAATCTATGTTTTGGCTCAACTGGCCTGCTTGCCATGATGGCCTTTGCACTGGCCATTTCTCATGTCTCAAATGTTCTCCCCCCATTCTTCCACCTTGCAGAATCCCCAGCTCCCCTGGAAACATAGCTCTGGGGCTACCCTGTACATAGAGGTGGCCTTTCCTGTCCTGTCAGGTCCTAGCACACTTCCCACACCCAAATTACTTCTTGTTGACTTTGTGTATATTTTGTATCCAGAGACAGGACACACTAAAAGAAAGCAATTTGGCTCAAAGCCAGGAAGATCTAGGTCTTCCCTCTAAATCATACTCCAACTGTATATTGTTCATTATTTACTCATTTTTTTTCCATCGTGTCCCATTCTCCATAACCCCATGTGGAATTTTCTTGGCAGATATACCAGAGTGATTTGCCATTCCCTTCTCCAGTTCATTTTACAGATGAGGAAACTGAGGCAACCAGGATGAAGTGACTTGTCCAGGGTCACACAGCTAGTAAGTATCTGAGGCCAGATTTGAACTTGGGCCTTCCTGACTCCAGGTCCAGCGCTCTATTCCACTGTACCAGCTAGCTGCCCTGACTGCGTAACCCTGGGTAAATCTCTCCCTCTCTCCCCACCCCCATTTCTCTCTCCTTCTCTCTGTACATGTACATCTATATATTTATATTTACTCATATGCATATGCACACGTTTTTTTCTGCATGGGAGAATATAACTTTCTGAAGGTAAGCACTATTTCTTTTTTGCTGCTCAATACAAAATAGTTGCTTAAGAAATGCTTGTTGAGTTGAACTAAATTGAATTGAGTCACTATATCTGACTGGTAGGTGCTTTAGGTCAGATGAGGCAAAAGGCCAAAACTTTGACTTTTAACCACCTGAGATATGTGGTTAAAAGTCCTCCAAATATGCAATCCCTGAGGGCCCAAGTCCGGATGTTGGCCAGTTAACAATCCACCTCTGACAGCCAACTTAAGACTTTCTTATCCTCTAAGCCAAAGAGCTATTTCATAACTTTCTCTGTTTCCCAATCGAAGAATGATGGCAGAGTGATTGGGCTTAGGGAAGGAGAGGCATCATCATTGGTGCCTGTCTGGATGTTGGCAGGAGAGCAGCTTGCCCTTCCACAATGTAGACCTCAATCAAGGGGCATGGAGGACGCTTTCAGTCTTGGCTGGCTGCTATAGTTAGCTAACCTTTTTTAGCAATGTGCTTGCTAAGTTTTCCTTCTTCTCATTACTCCAGACTTTCATAAACAAAAAAAGTCCAGAAATTTTGATTCAGGAAAGAAAGAATCCAAAAGGAGCAAAGCTGTCTGTGGAGGAAAGGAGCATGTGATTGGAAGGGGAGAGACACGGCCTCGGAAGCCTGTCTCAACTCTGCAGCTACGACCTGTTAGAGACACTGACCTGTGCTCATGAATTTCTCAGTATTTGGCAGAGACCAGGACTGAAATGGTAAATAAATTAGATACATGGAAGAACTTCGCAAATTACAGACAGTCTCTGAAGATTTAGACACTTAATGATATTAAGGGGAGGCCTGGTACAGTGAAAAGAGAACTGGGTTTGTAGTCAGTGGGCCCCAGGTTCAAATCCTTGCTCTGCCCTCTAAAATTTGTGTGAGCATGGGCTCCCTGGGCACCAGGTCGCTTATCTCTAGAATGAGGGAGGTAGATTGGATGGCCTTTGAGGGTCCTTCCACTTCTTACAACACTAGTTCAAGTTAAAAAGAAATTGGGTGGATGGCGTGAGCTCCCCACCAAGTCCCTCCAAAAACCCATAAAAAAAAAGGCTCTGAACCAATTCTAGAACTGCAGAACCCACAAAGTGGCAGAGGGAAGCAGGGCTCCAGCCCAGGACAGCCTGGATGGTCTCGGGGTAAGGTTTGTCCCACACGGAGCTCCCAGCCCCCAGCTGAGGGAAGCGGAGCTGAGACCAGCGCGCACGGCGCGAACAGAACAGACACGGACCTACCAGACCAGGAGATGAGCGGAGAGTGCCCTGGCATCCTGAATTACTGAGCTGTGGCATCCACCAGACCTCTCAACCCACAAAGAGCAAAGACATCAGAGAAGGTTAGTAGGAAAAGCTGTGAGACTGAGTTTGCCTGTGGGGCAGCAGAGGTGGGGAAGCTTTAGAACTAGGGCTGCAGTTGCTTCTGGGCCCAGGCCCACCTGGTGGGAGGAATTAAGTGGCTGATCAGAGCAGGAGTGAAGAGCCTGCTGAAGATTTAAGCCCAGTCCGGGTAGTGGGTTCTTGGGGAAGGAGGAGTGCTGGTGAGGCAGCGCATC